>JAHHFK020003855.1:0-96664 GCA_024533555.2 Aedes koreicus | reverse complement strand
TTCCCTCGTAGTCAGCATGGTTGAAGTCATAATAAACATTTTCGAAGTTGTCATGGAAGCTGTACTCAGGATTTAATTCCAGCGTCAGTAGCAGAGGGGAATGGTTTCTGCAGCTTTTGACAAGCGGTGCCGGAGCTTGAATGACAGAACATCTTTGACCCAGTTCTTCAGTAATGAAGCATAGATCCAGCAAACGATTGTTGTTATTCGGAATGCCGTTAACTTGCCGAAGTCTTGCGGTAGAATAAGCATCAAGCAAGGAGAGAGATGCTGGTCTGAATGACGAACATGAAGTATCTGGATAGTGGAAGCCGTTGGTATCGACATGCCATGAAATCGTGCTGAGGTTGAAATCTCCCACAACGACGATGTTGTCGCTGGGTCCCATTTGTGACACGATCCAATCCAAAGAAAGAGTGTGCTTATCGATGAGGCTGCTGTCGTTGACACGATCAGGTGGGATATACACCACGCACATAAACAATGTTCCGGTTATGGTGGTTATTGCCACCCAGAGATGTTCAACCGTTGAGTTTTCGGGAGGCTTCAGGAGGCGAGATTTGAACGTTGAGCGCACGGCAAGAAGGACTCCACCACCAGATTTCTTGTTGCTGTTGAGCGGCGATCGATCTAGTCGGTACACATCGTACGTGTCGTCGAACAGTTGCTTCGATAATGTGTTGCTGTTTAGCCATGTTTCAGTGAAGGCGTAGATATCGTAGCATGCGTCACTGCATGCCAATTGGTACTCGGCGAGCGAACTGTTAATGCCTCCTACGTTCTGGTAGTACAGAAGGGCTTTCGATAAGGAGGCAACGGAATCGGCCGGTATCGATCTAGAAATGGAAACAGCATCAGGCCGGGCGACGTCATTAGAATAAGGATACTTGCCTTGAATGGCAGCTTGGAGAGCCCTGTCCCCGTCGCTAGACCCAGGGCCGGGACGATGTGTTGATGATGAGCAAAACGTATTTGGTGATGGGTATGTGGCGGGCTGGTTGGGCATAAAAGCGGCGGAGTACCAAAAAAGCATCAGCATGCGAGGAAACGGCGCAGAGAATCGGGAAAGCATCAGGAGCAAAATACATTGGATAACACACATACTTGCCTGGAAGTTCAGGTTGGGAGACCCTCTCTCTAACTCCGACCACAGGACCGGGATGGCTGGGATGGCAGGAACAGATGCTAGATAGATGATGAACATCGATTGGCACGACTGGGTCGGAGCGGTTGAGGGCTCCCGTAATGCCTTGCAGTGTGCATCCCGGTTTCGTGAAAGTGATGAGTATCCAACGTAGGATGAAGGCGGTTTAATTCAAACGGGGTGTTTTTTAGAAACCCCTGTCCGGATTTCTTGTCTTGGTAGTTGACAAATTCCCGAAAGAAGATCCCGTATGGCCATGTCCCCTCTTTTGAAATCCACTTAAAAGGCGCTTTTCGTCAACCCCAATTTTCGCTTAGAGATAAATCGCATAGCCAATTAGATCCGCGTCTTTCTTCACTAACTTTCTAACCTCAGTCGGTTCGTCGCAAGGTATACATTCAGTGGCTAAAGCAAGAATATCATCCTCCATCGCACTGACTGCAATGCGGGACAGAGTATCCAACATTTTCTGGTTCTGGGGGAACAGTTGCAACCGATGGAATGTTCGCAGATGGCTTTTTTGTGCCGCGCGATAAACTAGGCTGATCGGGTGAAATTAATCCTGCTGCGCCAAACGATCGTTTGTTGCTTTTCCGAGCCAGACTAGGCCAACCGGATGATAAACCGGGTGCAGCGGGGGTGTTTCCGACAGACGCCCTTGGGAACAGCAGAAATTTTTCAGTGGCCAGAACTTCGACTTGCTCCCTGTTTTTTTCTAACTCTGTTCTAACTCCCTCCAGAGCCTGAACCATTCATGTTTCGCTCAGATTTTGTAAAGCCCTTTCCGTTAACGCCTGGTCAGCGCTCGAACGTGTTTCAAACAACACTATTTCTGTCTGTCTGTCTGAACCTTATAGAATCGAAAACTACTGAACAGATCGTCGTGAAATTTTGTATTCAGGAGTTTTTTGGGGCTGGGAAAGTGATAGTTTGAGACCCCTCCCATCTCTGGAGGGGGGGGGGGCTCCCATACAAATGAAGCATACATTTCTGCATAACTCGAGAACTAATCAAGCAAAAAAACAAATTTGGCATGTAGGGGTTTTCAAAGACAAGAAATGTTTCAATGGTAGTTTGAGACCCCTCCCTATTCTGAAAGGGGGGGCTCCCATACAAATGAATCACAAATTTCTGCATAACTCAAAAATTAACCAAGCAAATGGAACCAATTTGGCAGGTGTAGGTTTTTCAAAGCTAGAAATGTTTCTTAGTTGTTTTGAGACCCCTACCCTTTCTATAAGGAGGGCTCCCATATAAACAAAACACAAATTTCTGCATAACTCAAGAACTGCTCAAGCAAATAGAACCAAATTTGGCAGGTGGAGGTTGAAGGCAAGATATGTTTCTTTGTTGGATTGAGACCCCTCCGCCCTGTGGAAGGGGGGCTCCCATACAAATGAATCACAATTTTTGCATAACTCAAGAACAAATCAAACAAAAGGAACCAAATTTGGCATGTGTAGGTTTTGGGAGGCGAGAAATAATTCTATGGTAGTTCAAGATCCCTCCCCCTCTTTAAAAGGTGGGGGGTCTCTCATACAAATGAAACAGAATTTTTTGCAGAACTCGAGAACTATTCCAGCAAATCAAACTACATTTGGCATGTGGGGGTTTTAAGAGGCAGGATTTCTATATATATATAGATGAATTTCTGTCTGTCTGACCCTTATAGACTCGGTAGCTACAGAACCGATCGGCGTGAAAATTTGTATGCAGGGGTTTTTGCGGCTTGGGAAGATTCTTATGATTGTTTGAGTCCCCTCCCTTCTCTGGATGACTCGAAAACTAATCAAGCAAATGGAACACAAAATTAGGCATTTGGGGGGTTTGAAAGCAATGATTGTATGGTGATTTGAAACCCCTCCCTTTTATGGAAGGAGGGGGGGGGGGGGCTATCATACAAATGAAACACAAATTTCAACCAAAAATTAGAATTATCTAGGTAACTAAAACACAAAATATATATTTTTCGGGTAAAAAGCATGCTCCTTTAGAAGTTTAGAGGTTCTTAGTCATGGTTCTTCCAACTCAGTCCGAAGACCAACCATAAAGGTGCCAGTTCTATTAAACTGTATTCATTTAGTTGCAAGCGTAGCAGCGCACGCACCGGGTTCAGCTAGTTAAAAATATAAAACTATGTGCACACTTAGAAAATTTTACAGTATTCTGTAATTTTTTACCGAACTTTCAACAGCTGAACGTTCGGTAATCCGATTTACCGGATTTCGGTGAAAATTTTCAGTATTCCGGTAAAAAAAATTCCGAAACTTGTAAAGTTTTACCGAAACCCGTTAAATCGGATAACCGAACGTTCAGCTGTTGAACGTTCGGTAAAATATTACCGAATACTGTAAAATTTTCTAAGTGTGTAACAAAGATGTAGAGCCTCTCTGGCAAATCAATTAAAATGGTAAATCAAATTGAAATTAAATTAAAAATTAAAACAAGAAATAGAGATACATTTTAGTAGTATGTAGTAGTACGTTAAAAAAAGAAAAAGGAAAAGCATCCCTAAGCCCAATAAGCACAATTTTTCATTGCCATATTATAAACATTTCATTGAAAGCAACTCCCATAAACTTCATTTTTCAAAATCTTAAACCAAGAAATATGTTTGTTTGTTAGTGTCAATGTCGACGGTCAGTAAATTATGTTTTATGGTATCATGATTGAAAAGTTTGAAAATAAATAAATAACTTTTTTGCGGTGTTTTTAGTTGAAAAGCATATGCGCATTATTCTTTATCGAAAAATTAGAGAAGATAAAAGCAGTAATTCAATGCGCTAGTTAACAAACTTCAAATTTAGTTGGTAAAAGAATGCAATTTCTATTAGTTTGCAAGAAATTTTTAACTTTTTCTTATACATAAAAATGAACAACTTATCTCTTTTACCTGTCAAGATTATGAAGATTCAATTGATTAAGATTTAGCTTTGGCTCTGTGTGTCTGTGGATATTAGCTGGGTTTCAAGTTAACGGTATATTCGAAATTTTGCGACCAACAATTCGTAACCGATTATCGAGCCGTGACAAAAAAAAATCCTTTATTTATAAAATAACGCTTCCTGAGGTGCTCTCATTAGGCAACGAAAGATGAATGACTTGAACTCCTTTTTGGCTATGAAATGTGCACTGGTCTGCGTTCAAATATCGATGCACTCCGACGTATTTCCAGTAAATGACATACTTATAACGCCGTGTGGAATCGCCTGCGATAGATAGACAGCCGTTAATTTTTCGCAACTTCATTAATTTAAATTTAATTGCAACATATATTTCAGAGTAAATCCAAATGAACTCAGAATATATCACTTTTAAATTTAATTCCTAAAATATTTACGGGGAACAAGGATTACGTCACGCGGAAAATCCATTACATCTAAGTGTGTACGTTAAGAATCATAGTGACTAAAAAAACATTGGCTCCAGAGAGGATCGAACTCACGACCTTCGCGTTATTAGCACGACGCTCTAACCAACTGAGCTATGGGGCCAGATATCAAAATTCGAAGCATCACAAAATAAAAAAAGAACCAATGCCTTGCTTGAAAATACTTGCCCGTCGGCAGACACATTTTGTTACGTACCTATATAAGTCTCCTGCTCATGAAATATACATACCTATATGAAAGGTCATCGTTCACCTCCGTAGAAGAAAGCCACAAATGTAAAGTTTAAATTTAAATATTACATCTCGCTGGGCATGAATTTACCAAAAGCACATCGAACGACCAGCGATAAACCTATCTATAGAGCGAGAGACAGAGAGCAAGAGTCAACGAAGCGATAAGGCAAATCCCCGCAAATCTCTCGCCTTCTTCATCGAATTTAGATTCTTGCTGTGCTTTTTAAAGCTGAATAAAGATATTCATCCGAGTCTGCATAGCACCCGGCCGGACACATTTTGGAGCTTGTTTCGTAATTTTGGCACGTCTCCGGTGTGAAGAACCGTCACAAGGCGGAGGGCGAACGTGTGCTCTCCAGAAAGTCACACAGTCGAGGATTCGGAAGGAAGGCGGGAAGAAGATGGGAAACGGAAATGAGCAACACGGCTACCTCTCCTGCCGGGAACCACCCAGCTCTTTGTCCTCGTTTTGGGACTTGGCTCTTTAAGTCTTGCAAGATTCAATCTCTTTTGTAAGCGCAAGCAACAGTTGGGTTCACCGATGAAGTAGGTAAAAAATATGTAAAGAGGATGCACTGCAATCTTCTAGGGTGGTTTCAGAAATGATTCGACTGGTGTTGAAACAGACGCTTCCGAAAAAAAACACGCAAATCGGATGCTGGTGTCTGAAACCAAAGTTGCTGATATGATAATTTAATCCGTCACTTGCTTTGGGGATGTTCAGGAGCTGTTGGACCTAGTTTTCGTTCATTTTCTCGCCAAATGCTCTGATCATCCCTGAGTATCTGAACCCTCGTTATCTTCGCCAGCTGCTGCATCTTATATTGTTATTACTTTGAATAGCATGTTTTCCCCTTCCACCCTTTGATGCGCGTGCCATCGATACGAGCGAAAAAGTTGGATCAAACTTTTGCGCACACGAATTACACCACCGAAGGTTCTTTTGTTTGACCGCCGAAAGTTGAATGATACGAAAAGATGTCTCTATCGCCCCTTGCAACCAACCAGAAAGCCAAGATTTCGTCCTGTCAAACGTTTCCTCATCAAAACGTCCTTCTTTGATGTGGATCTGCAAGGATTTCACTTCCGTTGCACGTCACAATCTCGGCAGTCCAATTTGTGTACAGCGTGAAGTCACACGTGTGCTTGAGCCTTTGCCGACTGCTGGCAGCGTGTTTTTCTGACTGCTGCGTGACACAGAAAATGATGAAAGCAGCAACAGCAAAAAAGAGAACATGTTGACGTGTGCCACAGAAACATACGACGACAGCGAAAATCAATAAGTGTCACCCTCCGTAATCTAAGGGATTCGAAGGTTTTGAAGGCTGCATAACTCGGAGAAGTTTGCGGGGGCAATATTGCGACGTCGTCACCGCCAAAGCAGCCAATTTGTAAAATCTTTATTGGATTTGTTTAGGCAAAGTAGATACATGACAGCTTGATAAGGGAAAATGTTGCCTTGCGTGCGGAGGAGCTGACGGTGGCAGTAAACTACTTTCGTTCAGTTAAAAATTGGAAAAGCCGTAAGGGAATACCAATATTACTATTGTTGTATGCTTTATGCATAGTGTCAGAAAAATTGTGCAAATTCAGATTGCAATGAACGACTTCGACGCTCCATGTGACTTGTAGAACAAGCGTAAAATCGAATCTGCAATTCAGATTTTCCTTTTTCTAGATGTAATAATGTCTGTATCTACCCGAAAGTATTAACAATTTCTCTTACTTTTCCAAATGGGCGTATGTCGCAAAATGTAACAAATGATTTTTCGTTGCAATTGTAGCAAAATGTGTAATAAGTGTTCTAAATTTATAACATAACTGATAATCGATTATCTCAAGCTTAGAAGTGATTTCATTAAGGGCTACGCTGAAGCATTCTGGACGGCAGCCATTACCTCAAAATTTAGAATTGATATAACTCAGAAACTGTACTAGATATTGGATATTTATTCACCTCAGTTTGTATGCTTACTTGATGTGAACAATCTGATGTAAAGGGTGTATTCGATATAAATGGCACACACATATATACTCATCAAAATTAAACTGATTATAGGATTTTCTTGAAATTTTCAGGGAATGAAGAACTACTAATGAGTTTTGATTAACAACATTTGTTTTTTTCAATTTCGTCTCCCATCCCGAATGCCCGCACCTTCCTTTTCACTCCACCCATCAAATTTTGTACAACCGATTTTCCCAGTGTTTTTGTTGTGTTTACCCAAATTTTCTTCAATTCTAGCTCTGTTTTTATAGTTTTGGGATGTTTGCGAAGTTCCGTTTTCATAATTGCCCAGAATTTTTCAATTGGACGAAGTTCCGGTGAATTTGGTGGGTTCATATCCTTTGGCACAAAATTGACTCCGTTGGTTCGGTACCACTCCAATACGTTTCGAGCGTAGTGGCAGGATGCTAGATCAGGCCAAAACAGAGTTGATCCTTTGTGCTTCTTAATGAATGGCAAGAGACGCTTCTTAAGGCACTCTTCCGTGTAAATCGCACCGTTTATTGTTCCGGAAGTGATGAAGGGAGCACTTATTTCACCACATCCGCAAATCGCCTGCCAGATTAGAAACTTCTTTGCAAATTTCGATAGTTTCTTCTTTCGAACATCCTCCGGAACATCGAACTTCGACTTGGCAACGAAATATTCTTGCCCAGGAAGTTGACGGAAGTCGGCCTTGACGTATGTTTCGTCATCCATCACGATGCAACCGGATTTGGTGAGCAGCTTCGTGTAAAGTTTCCGGGCGCGGGTTTTCGCAGTGATGTTTTATTTTTCATTCCGGTTTGGGCCTTTTTTCACTTTGTAAACATGTAACCCAGCAGGCTTCATGGTTTTCTGCACAAAACCGACTGACACCTTAGACTTTTTAGCGACATCTCGAATTGACATGTTTGGACGGTTCTTGAATTGTTGTACGACTTTCCTGGCCATTTTACTGTCCATTGGACCACTTTTACGACCACTCCCTTCCTTCCTTTGGACACTCAGACGCTTCTTGAAGGTGCTTATTACACGAGACACAGTTGTATTTGCAATTCCAAGACTTTTAGCAATCCACCGGTGGCACGCCCCTGGATTTTGATTGTGAGTGCACACAATTTTCTCACGGACAATTTCTTGTTTCGACGACACGACTGGAACTACTGAATGTATAACTATGAAACTTGGCAGATGTAAATAATACACTATGGATAAGATCTACTCAAATTTCTAGGTTTTTTACTCATACGGTTCAAAAGTTACAAGAAGATTTTCTGTGTGCCATTTTTATCGAATACACCCTTTAGTTGTTTTTACAAACATAATTAATTAATAAAATTGAACAAGCAAAATAAATAAGCAAAAAAAAAAAAAAAAAAAAAAAAAAAAAAAGAAAAAAAACACGCAGAGACACACCACCCAACATAAAACACCAGACCGACCAACCCAAAATAACAGAACAAACCGATAAAATATAAATTAATCTAAACTAAACTTACACCTTTTTTTTTTCAATTTAAAAAAAAAAACAACCCCCCCTCTTTTTGAGGGTGTTGGGTAAAATGTTGCCCCTATTTTGATTTTGGAATTCACTCTTCAGTTGTCAAAATGCCGTCCAAGCAAGAAGAGCAGCGTATCAAAATTTTGCTCGCGCATCGCGAAAATCCGAGCTACTCGCACGCAAAGTTGGCAAAATCGCTAAAAGTTGCCAAATCAACCGTTACAAATGTAATTAAAGTGTTTGGGGAACGTTTGTCGACAGCCAGGAAGTCTGGATCGGGGGGAAATCGAAAACCGGAAGCCGCTGAGACGACAAAGAGAGTTGCCGGTAGTTTCAAGCGAAACCCTAACCTATCTCTCCGAGATGCCGCAAATAAGCTGGGTGTATCGTCTACAACCGTGCATCGAGCCAAAAAACGAGCCGGACTATCGACTTACAAGAAGGTAGTGACTCCAAATTGCGATGATAAACAAAATACGACGGCCAAAGCGCGATCCCGGAGGCTGTACACGACGATGCTGACGAAGTTTAACTGCGTGGTAATGGACGACGAAACCTACGTCAAAGTCGACTACAAGCAGCTTCCGGGACAGGAGTTTTATACGGCAAAAGGAAGGGGAAAGGTAGCAGATATTTTCAAGCACACGAAACTGTCAAAGTTCGCAAAGAAATATCTGGTTTGGCAAGCCATCTGTACCTGTGGCATTTTCATAGCTTCCGGGACTGTCAACCAAGAAATTTACGTGAAAGAGTGTTTGAATAAACGTCTGCTGCCTTTCCTGAAGAAACACGGTTGTTCCGTACTGTTTTGGCCGGATTTGGCATCTTGCCATTACGGTAAAAAGGCCATGGAGTGGTACGCCGCCAACAACGTGCAGGTGGTTCCCAAGGACAAGAACCCTCCCAACACGCCAGAGCTCCG
This sequence comes from Aedes koreicus, assembly GCA_024533555.2. Taxonomy (NCBI): domain Eukaryota; kingdom Metazoa; phylum Arthropoda; class Insecta; order Diptera; family Culicidae; genus Aedes; species Aedes koreicus. Next base: position 87,482 of record JAHHFK020003855.1, on the reverse strand, counting down.
CCCAATTGAGAAATACTGGGCTATTGTCAAGCGGAACCTAAAGAAGACCAAAAAAACTGCTAAGGACGAGCAGCAGTTCAAGGCAAACTGGCTTTCTGCGGCGAAGAAGGTGGACAAGGTGGCTGTACAAAATCTGATGGCAGGGGTCAAGCGTAAGGCCCGGCAATTCGGATTTGGAAAAGCGGAAGCCTAACTGAATATTTTTCCTGGATTTTATACTAATTGAACTTGAAAAAGAAATTTAATTTGATTTTTTAAATAAACGATTTCACTGATTTACACGCGTTTTCCCTTGACCAAATTTTGACCGTATCACCCTTTATTAGAAACTACGCAGCTGCGCTTGACGTAAGTAAATTTTTATCCCGCAAAATGACGCAGCCAGGTGACGCAACAGCATGACAGTTTCCTAACATGATAAAACATCTTGAGGTAAGGGGTCATTCAAAAACGACGTCCACTTATAAGGGGGGGTATAAATATTGTGACAACATGTGACAAGGGGAGGGAGGGGGTTGTAAAAATGTGACATCCAACCATTTTAACGCTCATTCAGATTTACCCAAAATTGAGTAAAGTTAACCCAACATCATGAAAATTGGAACAACTCAGAACAAAATTTGGCAAACCCACACCTTAATTTAATTTGAGTAGAACTCATTATCATATAAATGGGTTTTTATGGAAATTGGGTAAAATATTAGAATAAAAAAATACCTAGACTGCTATTTTAAGGCTATTTTTTCTTTATGAAAAAATAAATCATTAAATATCGGACCGGAGTAGAAAAAAACATTTCCATCCTCTCATTTATTTATAAATTCTTCCATACAGGGTGATACGGTCAAAATTTGGTCAAGGGAAAACGCGTGTAAATCGGTGAAATCGTTTATTTAAAAAATCAAATTAAATTTCTTTTTCAAGTTCAATTAGTATAAAATTCAGGAAAAATATTCAGTTAGGCTTCCGCTTTTCCAAATCCGAATTGCCGGGCCTTACGCTTGACCCCTGCCATCAGATTTTGTACAGCCACCTTGTCCACCTTCTTCGCCGCAGAAAGCCAGTTTGCCTTGAACTGCTGCTCGTCCTTAGCAGTTTTTTTGGTCTTCTTTAGGTTCCGCTTGACAATAGCCCAGTATTTCTCAATTGGGCGGAGCTCTGGCGTGTTGGGAGGGTTCTTGTCCTTGGGAACCACCTGCACGTTGTTGGCGGCGTACCACTCCATGGCCTTTTTACCGTAATGGCAAGATGCCAAATCCGGCCAAAACAGTACGGAACAACCGTGTTTCTTCAGGAAAGGCAGCAGACGTTTATTCAAACACTCTTTCACGTAAATTTCTTGGTTGACAGTCCCGGAAGCTATGAAAATGCTGCTTTTCAAGCCACAGGTACAGATGGCTTGCCAAACCAGATATTTCTTTGCGAACTTTGACAGTTTCGTGTGCTTGAAAATATCTGCTACCTTTCCCCTTCCTTTTGCCGTATAAAACTCCTGTCCCGGAAGCTGCTTGTAGTCGACTTTGACGTAGGTTTCGTCGTCCATTACCACGCAGTTAAACTTCGTCAGCATCGTCGTGTACAGCCTCCGGGATCGCGCTTTGGCCGTCGTATTTTGTTTATCATCGCAATTTGGAGTCACTACCTTCTTGTAAGTCGATAGTCCGGCTCGTTTTTTGGCTCGATGCACGGTTGTAGACGATACACCCAGCTTATTTGCGGCATCTCGGAGAGATAGGTTAGGGTTTCGCTTGAAACTACCGGCAACTCTCTTTGTCGTCTCAGCGGCTTCCGGTTTTCGATTTCCCCCGATCCAGACTTCCTGGCTGTCGACAAACGTTCCCCAAACACTTTAATTACATTTGTAACGGTTGATTTGGCAACTTTTAGCGATTTTGCCAACTTTGCGTGCGAGTAGCTCGGATTTTCGCGATGCGCGAGCAAAATTTTGATACGCTGCTCTTCTTGCTTGGACGGCATTCTGACAACTGAAGAGTGAATTCCAAAATCAAAATAGGAGCAACATTCTACACACACACACCTTCAAAATGAGGGGTGTTCAGGTTTTTTAAATGCAAAATTGAAAGAAATACGTCAAGTTGATATTGACCAAATTTTGACCGTATCGCCCTTTACACACATGCGCACATACATATATACCTACAGCGAGTGAGTTGGCCAGATCGAAGCAGCGAGATTAACGAAGGGTAGCTCTCCTATAGGGTAGCTTTCCGAAGGGTGCTGGTCCACATCGCTCACGCATTCCGGGAATTCCTTGGCCAGCATTCCGATCAGCTCAAACAGGTTCTGCTGGAAGAGGCTGATTAGCTTTCGCTAATCGAACAAGCTCACAATGTCGCCCATTAGCTATAGATCCTTGATGACGGCCGTTGCAAGTATGCATATGAATTTGAAGATTTGATGAAAATTGTGTTCTGACTTATGACCCTCCCTTCGAATTTCCAAACCTTTTAGAGTTTATCTTAAACATTTGATTGTATATTTAGTACCATCCATATCCTCGGAACTGTCCTTTTTTATCAACTTTTGTTTTTGGCTGAAAGCTTAGGTTTGTGCCTAGTCGCCAATGAACGTTTATATCGATTGAGTTGATGTATGATATGTACTACCACCCATTGTAGCACGGAAACTAAGTCCGACAGCAATGGGCTCTCCCCTCTGTTAGACTAGATCAAGCTTTAATAACCACTGATTATCCTAATCATGCCGTTGTATGAAGGGCCAAAAAGGGGTTGGGTGGATCGATATGCAACATCACTTATACGTATCCACAGGGATATAAAGAATCTCCTTCCAAAAACAAGATTGAACAATTGGTCATAAGAGCGAGCTATCTAACATGAGGATGCCCCAATGGGCGGGGAGAAGAGCCCGCCCTCTATTCACAAACTGTTAGCAATGGGGAGTTGGCATTCCCACTCTCCCCATCCAGAGTGCTTCAATCGGGTGCCCTGATGGTCCCTCCCATTCTCATGAAATATTTATATAATGGTGTATGTATTTATATAAATGAAAAATACTACAAGCATTCGTATCTATAATATATGATCTTCATTCGTTTGATCCTGAAATGCAAGAAATGTTGTAAAATGTTAAAGTGTAGAGTTCTGTGGTTTCGCGCATAAGCACGTTTTCGTTCATTTTCAGCGATAGCAGCATTTCACCAAAATCTTGATATGAGGTATCCTGAAAAAGTTTCTTAAATCTATTGAAATTTTACAAAACTAACATTTATACATTTTAATTTACTGTTGCCATGGTTACAATTTGCTACTTGATGCTGATATTATAACAGCAATCTGCTTTTATTTCTGCTGACCAAGTAGTTATTGCTACCGAGTAAGGAATGGGACGATTCAAGTGGAAGGGAGTTAAAGATAAATGGGCAAAAAAAAAAGTAATGTTTAAATCATCTATGAAGTAAAATCAATAAAACAATATTACCAACTATAATGATATTGTGAGTTATGATGAAGTAATGACAAAGATTGAAAAGTAAAATCAAACACCAGCCAAATGGCACACAGTGCTGCATGAATCAGATCAGCTCAGAATTGGTAAAAAGTCCATTTGCAAACCGGAAAGGAAAAATACATTCCTCAATAAGTGCAAAAGCCTACCACAGATTTCGTAGTTTTCAAAAGCCTACCACAGCTGTAATTTTCGGCGTTATATACTGGACATATAAGGAATGCTAGCTGTCATAAATTGAAGGTATGTTTCGTGTTTAAGCCAGATACCGCCCAAATCAAGTTTGTTGTATGAAAATGTGAAGGTCATGATATGATGGAAATAATACGATGTTGTAAAGAAATACTACATAATGTACATATAATAATTAAATGCCGCTATTTGTCTTTTCCGCTGCGATGTTAGATGATTGAAACTCTAAAATAGCGAAAATTTCAACGTGATATAATGAAATAAAGTTGATCACATGGCATCCTAGCAAAATAGCAAAGAAAATTTAGGCAAATAAATTTCATATGAGTATGATTACTGCACAAAAACGGAAACTCAATAAATACAAAACAAATAAAAAAATTAAAAATGAATGACAGGTAATTCTTCGATAACTCTTTTTTCCTACTGGGCCCATAAATGATTCTTTATGTCTGTAAAATAGAAAATGTAGGATCATAAAAAATGTTAGTTTTTGAATTAACTATTTTGGACGAAGAATTTTTATTTTTGTAGAATTGTAAATCTCTAAAAAAATGTGAAAACCCATCCCATCTTTTCAAATACATGACGTGAGTTAGGTGGGCCAAAACTTACAACGATGCAAATGCGAAGCTGAAAAAAGCATAAAAAAATATTGTGAAGGGATGTTATAATATAAAATGATAATAACAATTATATTTGTAATGTCTGCATGTCGGCTGATCCTGCTGCAATTGTAGAAGGACTTGCATTATCCTAGCCACAGGGGAAAAAACAATTCAAAATTATTATACAATGCTTGGGAATTCCATGGATGATCTGAATTTATATACCGTATAAAGAATACTTCCATTTTTCCTGGTAGGGTAAGATTTCAGCATGCTACTTTACCGGGGTCACACTGCCTACATTGCTTTGGTGCGGCTGCCACCTAATGTATAGTTGACGTGATACAGCGTTTTTTACACAACCGCTGGATGCCAGGACAGACGCTGTTTGAGCCGCACCTCCTTGGTGGACAGACGCTCGGCACGCACCTCCTCAATCTAGCTGAAGTCAGAAGGACAACAGTGCCAAGGCTGCACTACCAGCTAAGTACGCAACCCTTAGCTGGCGGTCTTTGTCGTCTCTTGACCCGTGGAAGCATGAGGTACGAACTTGTGAGGACCAGTGCTATGTTGCGGGGACGCACGCTCCATCCCAGGTAACTACTCACCATTTTGCAGCCCTGGAATCTCATGCTTCAGATATAGTGGAAAAAACCTCTTCAGCAAGCACTCGTTCGATAAATATCAGCATTTATTGTTCCTTTTGTGTTGAAAATGGAAGATCGTAAGTCACATATGCAAATTGCTTGCCAAACGAGCACCTCCCAACAAACATCGATGCTGAATAACTGTTTATTGAAACAAATTTGGAGAAGTTATTCAGCTTTCTAGAAGAATGTTTCCACCGCAACAGTCGTATCTGCAATTAGGACACTCTTTACAACCAATTTGGTGTAGAATTGAGTTGATATCTCCACGGGTCTCGTGCTGCAGCCTTCTGCCCGCGTTGCGTTCTTCTCCTGTAAAGCCTCCCAACACTGCTCGTCGAACCAATCGTTCCATGGGCTCTGTTCCACATACTCGACGACGTTCTCAGCTGCGTGGTTGATGGCTGCTGACAAGATATTCGAGCAGTCCACAAAATGGGCTTCGGGGAACGCCGCCTCAATACTCTGCACGTAGGCTGTGGCAACATCCGGTTGCTCCAGTCGTTCATTTCACCAGGTAGGGATCCAAGTTGATGTTAAGTTCTGACGTCGATTATTTCGCTGCTAAACCTGTGTTTGTCTTCAAATTTTAGGCTGGTGAGTTTGACGCTCCAAATCTCTGAAGGGATATTTTGGATAGCCACACAAGAAAAACCGACAAGAACAACTAAAATATACTGAGTTCAAGAAATCCGTGTGTATTATCGGAAAACAATGTATGGAATAACAAACGGAAGTGTTGTTGTTTATATTTATCTCTAGGCAGTGGTGTTACTGAAAAGAAGGGACAACACGGCTCTCACAAGGTTGTTAGTTATGGTGAATGCAAAGGAGCTGCATACTCAACCATTTCTTGGCTATGTTGAACGTTAACATGCCTGGGTATACACTCCGTTCCAGTGTATTCTTTCGCTTGCCTCGACGCTACTACGAGCGTATTTAACTGGCCACATATCAGTTGTACTCAACCAAGTTTTTCGCTTTTGACAGCTTTATTAGAATTACTATATTTTTATAAGTACAGCACTTTTACAATCAGAGTAGCATTTACTCAGTTTCCTTATTTCAAGATGCTCAGTTTTTGACATTCAGCATGGAAAAAGTTCAGCATTCTTCACAGATTAAAACTAACGTGGTTCCAAGATATTTATCATGCAGGAAGAGAAAAGAAAAATAATTGTGCACAGTTACCTGCAAAATCCATCTGCGTCAACTCGGGATCTGACAAAACTGCTGCATTGTCCTAAAAGTACCTTGGCGCGAATGGTTCAAAAGTACAAGGGAACTTTAACAACTGCCCGCAAAGTGCAAATCTAGCGTCGGAGTGGAATCGTTTATCGTCAGCTGCGGGTGAAAGGCATTCGGAAAATCAGGACTGATCCTCGAAAATTCTCGATATATTTCAAAAACAAAAAATCCCCTCCGCTTTCAAATTTTGCATAGTTCAATATATAAATTTTTCCAATCGAAAACAATTCTGTAAGACTACTCGCAATTTCACTAATTTTTCAACTTTCATATCATAAATTCTTTTTCGGACTTAAGATTCATTTCAACCATTTTTTCACTACCAGAACTTTTTTCTACTAAAAATAATGTTTTTAAAATCTTCACTATAAAAAAAAAATCGTGAGTATCTCCACATAATTTTCCATATCTCGAAAATGGAAACACATCCACTCATCGATATTTCAAAATTTCTCTCAAAATCTCCAAAATCACTCATACCGATGTGATCTAGAGGAAAAGCTACGTATCAGCATATTTTTAAAAAATATTTATTTCTAGATCTTTAAAACTATCTCACCTAAAATATTTATCAAATGTAATGAAAAAGGTTCAACGTAGTTATTGTTAAAATGGGCATTTCTTAATCAGAATCAGTCGAGTTATTGTTTTACTTTTCATTTAAGATGATTTAAAATTCAAAACTGACGTTCCACATGAATTAATGAAGATTTTTCAATCATTTTTCATTTAGAGATCTGGAAATCTACGTACAATCCAAACACTCGACGAACTGACAGACGGACTACGGTCAGCAGGATTTGATATTTCTAGAACATCGGTTTATTACTGTCTTTTGACTCGGAACAGAAAATATCATTGAAGGTAAGCGACACGTACGGACTGTTTCGTTGAAGCTCGCCAGGGCAGGTAAAAACCTTCATGTTCCACGTTGACACAAAATTTTGCATGGCATAGCAGTGGAATAGTCTAAACAACGATTTGATCAGGATCCTATTGTTGTTTGCGATCATCAAGCTCCTGTATGAAGGGCCAAAAAAGTTTCGGTGGTGACGTAAGCAGATACACTTACACGAAACCCACGACGACAAGGAAGAGAAGAGAATCTCCTTGGAAGAGCAATTTCACACAGACAGCACTGGAATCGAGCCCTCGAACGACAGAATAAACCCCACAGATGGGGTCGAAGAAGCCCGCACCTTGTTCAGTGAAATGTTAACAATAGGGAGGATGCAGTCCCATGCTCCCACAATACAAATCCCGTTTCACTTGGGTACCCTGATGGTCCCTCTCTTTACCCTTAATATGTTATTTAATATTAAGTATATTTGATACACAAAAAATTAAGATATCATTGTAGAGAAAATACGTTAAAAGAGCAGCTAACTACAGTATGTCAATACGAGAACATAAACCTTTTACCTTGTTACCAAGTCGTCATGCCAAGGTTTTTGTGTACGCTTTGAGCACGCGTCATATGGCGTTTCTAAGAAAATCCAACACTTCAGCCAGCTTAGATGAGGACCACGATGGATTTTCCAGGTGGTTGTACAGGTTTTTTTCTAACGCTCCTCTAGCATGGCGGGTGTCTCCAAACGAGCGTTTTACTAACTGAAAAAGTTCACTGTTATTTTCATTGTTATTGTCACAAATGGACGTCAAAACTTCCTCCAAGGACACCCGGGAGGGTTGTTGTGGGTGCGGCAGAAAATAATGCGAAAATGTTCAAACCTGAGTATTGGGTTAATTCGTGTAGCTAGTGACTAATTTCTGTTGAAAGTGCATTTGTTTATGTTTACTTTCAAGTGCTGCATCCAAACATTCTATTTGTTTAATTGCAAATTCGTCAAAATTTTCGCGAAAGTAGTGATCACCAGTTTGTTGCTCGCCCAGAAGAAGCCGAAAGAGATTGCCAAGGTGGTAGGGTGCCATTTGGCAACAGTTTACCGCATAAAAAAAGTCCCCGCAGGATGGTCCTAAGCAGCGGAAGCCGGGAAGCGGACGTCCGCGCTTTGCACGCACGCCGAACGAGATCAAATCGGTCCGTACCATAATTGCTCGCAACCCGGTGCGTTCCATAAGAAAACTTGCAAAGGAAGCCAATATTTCGGAGAAATCCATGCGGAGAATCATCAAAGCAGACCTGCATGCATCTTCCAGAGCCAGAGTGAAACGCCACTTGATTACGGACCGGGTCAAGGAACTACGAGTGACTCGTTCCAAGAGATTGCTTTCCTTGTTGAAGAAGGAAAACATGATAATCCTGTTCTCCGACGAAAAGCTTTTCAGCATCGATGCTGTGGCCAACAGCCACACGGACCGGTTCATTTCACCGCAAAAAATGGAGAACGTTCCGGAAAAAGTGAAATTCAAATTTCAAACCAAACATGGTGGCGTCCAACGGTTTGAAAATACCGCCTGTTTTCATTGATGCTGGAGTTAAAATCAATACCGAAGTGTATATCGGTATTTTAAAGGACCAAGTGCGTCCCTGGGTGAAGGCCAACTTCTCCGAAGACCAAAACGTTGTCCTACAGCAGGATGGAGCGCCTCTTCACACGTCCAATCGAACCCAACAATGGTTGAACGATCACATGATGTTTTGGCCGAAGGATTTGTGGCCCTTTAGCAGTCCAGATCTTAATCCGTTGGATTATTCGATTTGGGCATAGGTTGAAGCACGAGCCTGGAAAACATCACACCCTAGTGTGAAAACCCTGAAGTCAACCATAACACGCACGTGGCATTCAATGTCGGAGGACTACGTCCGAAAGGCATGCTCTGGCTTCCGGCGTCGGTTCGAGGATGTTATTAATAAAAATGGAGGACACATTGAATAAATTTGTTTAAAAGGACTTTATTAAGATAACTGCACTCGAAAATGTTGATATTATTGCTTGAATTAGTTGAAAATGGGATTTGAAAGAAATAGAACACATGTTCGCATTATTTTCTGCCGCACCCTGTACTCGCCACGGCTCCAACGATTAACCCAATTTAACCCCGTCCCCCGTAAAATAAAATTGAATTGGGGAAGAAAAAAAATTAAAAAAAAAAAAACTTTTTATAAACAAAAATAATTTTGTTCCCCCGGAAAGGACGGGTTTTAGTTTAACGGGAGAACATGGTTCCAATTGAACTTGGGCTTTTCACTCGGTCTTCTTGTACAGCAGGACAGCCTGAAAAATACAACACTCTGTGAAATGTTCACACCGGAAAAGTTTCATCAGCTCTGCGTCGTTGCGGATGGCCAGCTGCATGTGACGTGGTATGATTTTGGTCTACGCCATCTTCCTGCCATCATTCCTGCCATCTCGAGCACATCACCGGCCAGGTATTTCATCACCGCAGCGAAGTAGACGGGGGATTCGGCAACAACGCACTCGGTGTTGTGCCCTTCCAGAGCAGACGGTGAATGCGACCGAGTGGGAGCTGCAATCCGACTGCAAATTTGTCACAGCCAGCCATGTTACTTGGCAATAGAGTCGGTCGATGGTCGACTTGACGGTGCGTAGCCGAGCGCTGACTAAACATCATTCTGAAAAATCGGCATTATAAGACATCACCTTATATTTGCGTTAATTTCAATAGTTGAATGTTGAAAAGCAATAGTTTTAAATATTTAAATCGAAGCGTAGAAAATGTTCCGATCGATTGGTGCAAACCTTTTGAAAATGAATCGTGGAATGACTTAGGCCGTTTTCAGCGGTGTTCTATTATTTTGGTCTAGTTTTATAACAGTTCCAAAAATATAGACCACCAAAAATAGATCAACTAATTTCCATTTTCACCGCCATTGTTCTAAATTTTGTATGATGACGTCCATGTGTGTGTTTTGTTTCGGAACTCCGCCTGCTTCGTTTGGATTTGGTTTGTGTTGATTCAACTCGTTCGACATTTCGAAATAATTCACGAGTCAAAAGGTGCCGATTCCTGTTGGCGCTGGGTGAATATTAAGATGAATGATTGGTTCCAGATAGTGAAGGTTCTTCCGAGAGTCAAAGTGTCGTTTGTCACTTTCTCACTTTTATCATTTCACCAAGAGACATCCCTCACTTCAACTCTCGGAATAACCATCAGTATTGAATTCCGCGGCTGCTTCGTGCTGTTTTATGGTAGACGATGAGGAGGATTTCCGTCTTGCTGAATCAGTCAAAACTGGAAATTAATTTCCATGGAAATTTCCTTTTTGGGAGGAAGCTCTCATACGCGTAACTATGAATGTTTGACTGGATGAGAGTACGGCACTAGCTGACATAAAGGATCGGTATTGAGCTGGGTAATCTGCCGCTCCAGTTCAACTCTATTTTAACAACGATTTCGGGCCTGAATAAAGCATTCCAACCGGCTGAAAACCCTGAAACTCCATTGCCAACAGGTTTCCTACGATAGGACTCTCTACAAGTCCCAATGCAAAAAGTTCGCGTTTCTTAATCAGTTGAGCATCGCGTCTTCAATTAATACACTTGTTCGGAACGAAAGTATTAAAAGGAAACGAACTTCCATGGTTTCTCGCAGATGATCATCAAAAACCCATCAGAATATATTCCATCAGTTCCGCGAAACGATAGAGTAAGTGGAATAAAAGTCTGGAAACGCCGGAAGACGATGTTGAAATCTAAATGTTCCGAACAACTTGACAACTTGAGACGTTCATTATAACATAACTTATTCATCTTCCCCATTGGCACCGGAGGAAGTGCAGATGATGAAATTGAAAGAGAAAACACCGTTGCGTTTAGTCTTAGAACTTCGTACCTTTGTTTTTTTTTTTTTTTTTAATAAAAATCATTCATTTTGAAGGCTCAATCATATTAGTTTTAGGTTAATTTGGTAATAACATGTAGTTGAAGGGCATGAGGAATATAGATAGAGAAATCAGGTATCTTTGAGTATCTGATGTGACTTTATATATAATGTCAGAATTAGTGCACTGTACAGCTGAACAGCAACTTTGTGTATAACGTTCAAACCAGCAGTAAACACAATTGTCATTTGAATTTCCCAGTTTTGAACTGGAACAAAGCTAAAAGATTTAAATTTTAGAAGAGTTACATTATTCAGGATTAAACGAGAGAATATCCTGGATCTTTGCGCTGGATTTCAATACAAACAATAGAACTGGGACAATTTTAGGTGGAGTTTTACCTCTGCTTGTTTTCTGTTCACCCAGGTCGAGGGAACCTGTATTAGAGCTCCATTTACCATGTACTGGAAGTAATATCTCAGCAGAAGAAATGATACACGTTTTGCCGAGTTGAAAAATCCCTAATATCCCGCACCCAAGCTCGCGCAATTTCTATAAGGTCGCATAGGTTTCACAAGCCTTTTTTAGACTTTTTATTTGATTGCGTAAGGTGTGAGATGTTTGGGATTTTTCAACTTGGCAAAACTTGTGTCACTCTTCCTCTTGTGTACTTATTTCAATCTACCCCAAGGTGTGTAAACTTGTGGTGCTATTTGAAGCATTTCATCAAATACCTTGGAAAAATCATATTTGTAACTGGAATTTTATAAAGCATCTTTCTTGCTAGCCTTCATATGCTTCCAAAGTGCACAAAATTCAATGTATGTGAAATACAACTTTTTGATGAAGACTCAAGCAACGTGTAAAACATATGTGTTAGCAAAATCACGCATGATAAAAATAACAAAGCTATGAAAGCACGTAAGGCTTGTTTTAACAACATGTCATAGCTGTGACAATATGTGTTAACGTATCTAGTATACTGAAGAAAAAATCATAGGGATGGATTACTTCCGCCAGAAGTTCACCCTTCCTTTTCAACTTACCCATAATGATCGTAACACTTTAGCCATATTCACAAAACTTCATCAATAATCAAAGAACTTCATAATTCGTAGAAATTCTTCAAACTTCGTAGAGCTGCTGCAAAGCTGAACTTACATGTTTCTCAAAATATCAGTTTAGTTCAAAGAACTTCAGTGTTCAGAATTCCACCATTGCCAGCTGAACTCCATAATGTTTAAAAAAAACTATGATAAAGTTCAAAGAGCTTTAGAAAAATAAAAGAGAACTGGAGCAAAGTCAGTAATCTGGTTGGTAATATCGTAATATTGTTTTCAGACTTACCGAAAAACGAGCGAGCGATCCGCGCGGTTGTGCACTTTGCCCTTATTGTTGTTTTACACAATTTTTTTTCAGCTGCCTAAATAAATTTAAACGCTCTGGATTCCGTTTCAAATTCGGAACAAAATGAAACAAAGCGTATGACAGTTTTATTTTTTTTACATCGAAACTGTTCGAAAATGAAATTTGGAACGCACCGGTGAAAATGGAAAATTTCGTTTGGTCTATTTAATTGTCAAAATTTAGAATAGACCACGACCGCTGAAAACGGCCTTAGTTATTAACGTTCAAAACCTATATATTTTTCGTGACGCTCCACATTATCGCAATTCGAACGTGTACCACAGTATTGAAAACACAGACGTAGTCCTACGTCAAAAAATCTACTGAAATGGTATGAACACGGTGAATAAAAAACGGTGTTTTTGCGGTGCTGCCTTGTCAATATATGCACTCAAAATTTATTTTCGTGAATTAGCTTTCCCTCGTTTCGTAAACATGGATTTTGTACAAAGAACAGATGTCTCATAAATTTTATAATACATTCTTAATGATTGTCATCTGTTGAAATGCTATCATTACACCTTTTTGTACAATGCTCGAAATGAATTTCGTGAAGACCAACGAATTGCTGCTTCTCTTCAATCGCACTCATACATGTTGCTGCTTGTGTGGGCGGGAATAATTGATTTATCCCAAAATAAAAATTAAAGCGCTATCGAGAGTTATAACTTCATACTCATTAATCAAGTAACTTCTCACGAGTCACCATGGCTTAGTGAGGTCAACCACGGATTCAATAACAAGTCTTCCCAAAAATCCAGGTTTCGAACCTCATGTCAGAAATATTAAAAAAAAAATTGAAGAACTCCCCGTGGTTTGCGTTTTTTTTTTCAATTACATACTGAGTCGATATAGAAATTCTGTCAGTCAATCATGCTACCACACCTGAGAGGGGTTTCTTTTTTTATTGATAACAGAATATTCGTAGCATTTTGTATTGTTTTCGTACAATGAATGAGTGTTCTTTCTGTGTCAGCTACTGCTTCGTGCTTTTAACAATTATGTAACAGCATTGGTGCATTGAATACGAAGGTAGTATCTTGAAAAGTACAAATCAATATCGTTGCAGATAACAACGAAAAGATCTGTTAGCCGTACATTCGATTTCGTAATAAAAACGAGCGGGTCGCGAAGAAAAGTACATTTTCAATAAAAACTGTGAACCAACTCGGTGGTTGCCGCATACAAAAAATTCGACATGACTGTAAAATTAATATTTCGACACATTACAGTAGCCGTTGGATTTCAGCATGGTTCCTATTTAATGGGGCTCGATTTTGAAACACGGGGAAAATCGATGGTTTTTAAAATCTTTTTTTTTCATTACATATCAAGTCTAGAATAGTTTAATCTTGTTGCTAAAATCGGACGGGTACTGTTAAATACTTTGGGTGAGAGTAGAAAAGTTAATCCACCCGTCGTGCAGGTGGATTGTCACAAACTGAGGGCTCGATTCCCGCTTCAGCCGATGGAACTCGATAATGTCCCTAGTATATGGGTCAACCGGGCGTTGTTGTGTCCGTTGTATAATGTTAAGTGTTCAGCCTGTGCAAAAACTGGTTGAAGACGGTGTGTTCTCTCTCTCTTCCTCTCCCTCTCTCCAAAAAAAAAAGCTAAGCTTGCCCCCCCCCCCCCTTATTCGAAATCCTGGCTACGCCTATGCCCAGTCAACTCATTTTTTGACAACTCCACACCAGGGATGCCAGATATACAGACATGTCTGTATTTATACAGACATTTCACCATGCATACAGACATCATACAGATTACAGACATTATACAGACATTTGGAAAATATTACAGACATATACAGACATTCATTTCGGCAAACTTCTAGATTAAAAAAAAAAACATTGCCGCAAAAGTGCAAAAGCATGGCCGCATGGAAAGTCACATACGTCACAGTAAGCAAATTATTGACAGTCTGAAGTTGGACCATTTTTTTGGCAAAAAAACCAGTGAGGGATGTAAAAGTACAAGTATGTGCTTGGCTGTTTTATTAGGCTGTTTTCAATTATTTGACCCTTGTCTAAGACGTAGCACTGAAACGAACTAAAAACACGGCCATAATGACGAAACTCCTTGGCGAATCGCATAACCAAGAATTGGTGGCAATGATGCGGTCCAAACCATTTAATCTTAAAATCGAACCAATTGACTGCCTTAGTAGTGAGGACTTTCTATTGGAATGGCAATGAACTGTCAATTTGAGATTCTTTTAATCACGTACTCGAGCTAGCTGAAGCGGATGCTATTTGCTACCAACAATCAATATGAAACTAGCAATTTGAAATTGGTTCACTGTTGTAGAACCCCTAGGTCTGAAGTACACCTTGCAGTCTGCACCTTGCTATACACTCTTGCGCTTTTCAGTACATTTCGGTACTAGTATCTTTGCTTTTGTTTTGGTTCGCTATGTTATTTTGACAGAATATTTGAGGGTGTGTTAGTGAGAGTTACGTTTCTAGGGACGAATCATTAAGCTTGGGACCGAGCTTGGGACCGGAGTGCTAGTACTTTACAAACAATATATTCATTTTCTTCCTGACTATCTAGCCGCTGCCACTACGATACACAGTGCCATTATGACTAAGTTTAATGAAGACTTTGATTTTGTACAAAAAGAAGCTAACAGGGTTCGGTGGAGATGGAGTGAGTGTTATGCACGGTGGAAAGCAATCCGTTGGTGTACTATTTAATTTAATGCACTATTGCATTTGCCATTCATTTGCATTGTGTGCATAATATGCATGTAAGAATATTCCATCATCAGCAAAAGTCCTTTAAAAAGAGCAAAGTTCAACGAACTGCAGCACCTAACATGTTACATTCATCCGCGACCCGATGGCTTTCTTTGGACCAAATTGTTAAGTGTGTTCTTGAAGCTGGAAGTCTTAAAAGTATATTTCAGTTTTTGCGATACATCAGCAGTATGAAAAAATAAGAAACTTTACGAGCGTCTCAGCGATCCATCAGACCAACTGTACGTGATCGTAATCAACCGCATCTTACCGAAAATCAACCGGTTGAATCGACTTTTTTCCAATCTGAAAAGTCAATGGTGTGCAAGCTGAAAACAGAAACTTACAAATTGATATTCTTGATATTGGATTGTTTCTTGAAACCAAGATATTTAAAAGAATTGACGAACTCTGGCTTTGTGAGCCTGATCCCCAATAACTTCTGCGAGTTGGAAAAACTGTACGAAGGTGTCGAAGAGCAGGTCTTGATCAACGAATACACTAGAAGTGACAATTTAGGCATGCAGCACTTGCATCAATTTCGACAGGACGTGATGAATTTCCACATATGCTGCTGTAATAAAAATTGACCTTACCGACGATACCCTCAAAAAAAAAAAAAGGATTGACCTTACCGAGGTACCCTCAACGATTTAGTTAATTGATCCTGACAATATCCGAGTAAAAGCCCATCCAACATTTTTTCATCTTATCAAACGATTTGATAACATTATCAACGATGAGCTCCGGGAATTAGGATTTTCAGTGGCGGACTGAGCTTTTTCGTGTCTACGGCAGCTAATTTCAGCTATATTAGCTATACCATATTCGACGGCCACTGTCGAGTGAATTATTTCAATTTACAATATCAAAAAACCCAATACCCGCAATGTTTTGTTTTGTTCATATTCAGTGATTTAATAATGAAACGGATTTAATCATATGTATGGAAGTGGAAGGAAAGTTGACATTTAAATATAAAACATGATATTGCAATCTCTTTTGCGTTCGATTTTTGTTTTTGCGATGTTTACAAAACATAATCTCACCTCTACTCGTTTGTCAGTATCGATAAAAAGCGATTTTCAACATTCCATTGAAGCACCTCTAAACCAAAACTAAAACCCTTAGACAGACAAATACAGACATTTCAATGAGATTGATACAGACTTTGGAAAAAAGTATCTGGCATCCCTGCTCCACACTGCTTGCAAAAATGAGTGCAATCTTCTCTATCATCGAGTGAAACTTTCAAAACTTGCATCCCTCTATTACACACTGTGTGATTGCTTTATATTTGGCTGGAAAATCACAAGCAGCAATTGTTCGTCAGCTAAAACATCTCGAAGTGAACAAAATGTTTGTGTATCGCACTATAAATCGTTACAATGATACTGGTAGCATCGCAAAACGCCATGGAGGTGGTCATAAGAAAAACAGCAACATCACCTGAGATGATTCGAAAAGTGAAGGCTCGACTTGAACGAAATCCACGTCGAAGTGGTAATCAAATGGCTAAAGAGCTGAAAATTTCGCAAAGTTCAATGCAACGACTATTGAAAAATGAGCTAAAGGTCAAGCCTTACAAGTTCCAAAAAGGGCACGGTCTTACACCGCAGCAAAAAAAGTTAGACTCGAAAGAGCGAAGGAGTTGTTACACTTGTACGCACGTGCGAATTTCCGAACATTGTGTTTTCTGATGAGAAGAATTTCTATTGAGCAATTCATAAACTCTCAAAATGACGTGTTTACTTGACTGAATGCACGTATGAGAATTTAAGCCTACGAATGGCTACCCGAAGTAATTTCCCATCGCAAGTGATGGTATGGCCTGCCGTGACAGCTGATGGGCGCTCTCCAGTCGTTTTCACCGAGCCTGGTGCCAAAATAAACGCGACTTAGTTATCGTGTGAAAACATTTTGGAAGGTGCTTTAGGAGCCAAAGGCGCATAAACACTTCGGCCGGAAAGAATGGACGTTCCAACAAGACTCGGCAACGTCACATAAAGCGAGAATTAACCAAGAGTGGTTAAAAAATCATGTTCCACGCTTCATTTCGTCGACGCAATGGCTTTCGAATTCACCAGACGCAAATCCGATGGACTTTCTTTCCATCTGGTCCATTTTAGAGAGTAAGGTGCGGACTTAAAAAATACGCCAGTATGGATGCGCTCAAGAAAGCGATTGTACGTGAATGGGCAAAAATACCACAAGCTCACATTCGTGCAGCATGCAACTCGTTTTTTGACCGTTTGAGGGCCATAGTCAAGGCAAAAGCCCATTAATGGGTTTTGTAATTAGAAAGAGATGTTGGCAGCCATGACTCGGCAACAGGTTATCACATTCGAAATCCGGGAAAAATGGGGAACCAATCCTTTCTGCTGTAATCTCCCGGATTTCCAGTAGCAATGCAGAAATTCGATACGCGTGTGCACACATGTGTGTGTGTGGGGTAGAATGCGTCATCTTTCCTTGCTTTCATAGTGTAGGATCGAGGTTTATTAACAATTGAGGTAATTTATGGCGTCAAGTCAGCTCTGGTTGGAACGCGTGGCAAACACACACATATCGTGACTGCCAAGCCGATGTAGACCGTTTCTCGCTTTAATCCTTTTGTTCGTACACCCAAAATATTGATTGCGTGCAGGAATTGATCGTTCCAAAAAAATACATTTCTTGCTTGCGTTTCTGCCAACAGTTTTATCTAAGATACAGACCCTGCTATAATAAAAAATATATGTTACTATAAACTAGCTAGAAGTGCACACACCAAGACAACAAATTTATCGTTTTGCTTATATTTACTACTGTTCACAAAACGAGCACGAAATAGTGTGCGTAAAATAACATCAATACACCTTCAATAAAAGGTGTTTTGTTATAGCGAATTCGTTTTTGATCCAGTTCCAAACTGGATCGGGTATCAAAATTGGGTCGGCTTGTTGTGTGTTGAACTTCAGTGTGTATGGTTTTATTTGTAGCTCGCATCGGATTGAGGTTTGCACTGACAATAAGTTCGGGTATCGCAGGTTGGAACTGGTTCCAACCTAGGTTCAAAAACGAATTCGATATTAGTAAAAATTAATATGTTTAGATAGGAGTTTTCCGAAGGAGGATTGACAGGCGCTAAAAAAATATTTTTTATTTTTCTGTACGTGATAATTTCTCTCCGAAAAGTGTAAAAAATTCGGCTCGTTCGGTTCCATTGCTATGCGCTGGCAATTTTGTGGTTTCGGGCGGACTTTGGATGCAGAAATTTCTTCATAAAGTATAACCCTTCATCACTTTATAGTCCAAACTGCAGTTTCGTGATATCATAATTTTGGATGGTGACCCTCTTAGGATCATTAGTTTTGTTTATTCGAAAATGATTCAACTAGCAGAGCAGATCGAGATATGCTGCAAGTGATTTTTCATTTAACAGAATGCCGCGATGTTGACAGGTTTAAGGTGTAAAAGAATCTGGAACGGTCACTATCGCGGATAATTAGCACCACTAGTTACAAATAAAGGACTCCTGAGTCGGTTCTTTCTGAGCACAACTCGCACAACGGCTATTGTTCTGTAACGGATTTTAACTTTATATAAAGTTTAATCTGGAACAGAAGATTTTCAAATAAAAAAATTACCTTTGTTTGAAGGGTAACAAATTGTTGACAAATTGTCGAAATTGAACTTATACAATACAATACTAATACAATAACACACAGGCTCTACTCTATTTTGGACAGGATCAGATTTTAATAACGATTGGTCGTACTCATCATGCCATTGCATGGAGGACATAATTAAAAGGGGTTGAGTGGATCGAAAGGAAACAGCACTTATTGTTATCGACTACCATGGAAAGTTCACCGGTAGTCTAGCAGGGCTATACAAAGCTTATTTCGTAATTACTTTTCTCTTATGATTTTCGTGATATAGAACAAAATTTTCGTTATTGTGCATATTTCGAATACATACTAACATCGTAGATCAAAACTTGTTTATCAACCAATTCAA
Organism: Aedes koreicus; assembly: GCA_024533555.2. Taxonomy (NCBI): domain Eukaryota; kingdom Metazoa; phylum Arthropoda; class Insecta; order Diptera; family Culicidae; genus Aedes; species Aedes koreicus. The sequence goes on along the minus strand of JAHHFK020003855.1, from coordinate 68,401 downwards.
GGGTGGTTCTTGTTGTCCCAGAAGGTCATCTTGCCCTTCGAAAACTTGGAAAATTACTAGGCCTTCGAATTTGGTTAAGTTTTTTTTGCTTGTGCCAAAGACTTGGCTGGGGCCGGGTACGGTCCATCTCGCCTTGGTTAAGTTTACAAACTAGCCCTGTTTTTTTTTCAATCTTCCTACTTAAATACCATAAACATATAAATTCTTATTGATATCGTATTGTTAAAGGTAATATAATTGATTCTACATATGCTGTATTGCCTGTTCACAAAATTTTGCAATGGAAGGAACCCCGAACATCTAAGCACTAGACATATTTTGACGATCAACAAAATTATGGTCTGCTTAATATTCTGGCATAAGTATGTGCATGTGACAACAAAGAAAGGAAAAAAATACATAGGTACGAGTATACAATGTGATAGGAATCTACAAGGAGACAATAATGTCGATCATTGATTCCTATAATATTATTTTTCTATAGTTTTTTCTCTGTTTGTTATCACATGAACATAAATTTGTTAAAAACTAGAGAAAACAATGTTGAATCATATACAATATATCAAAATACTTTCCAATCAAAAAGTCAGTCTAAAAAGGATTTAGTGAAGTTTATGTTCTAGGCTCTCTGAAAATGGTGAGTTAACATCCTGGAAAGATGGTGTGACCGACATCCGGTTCTCGCAAGTTCCTATTTCACGCCTCCACGTGTCATATGACCACAAAAGACTGCCAGCTCAAACATGGTTGGCGTAGCCTGGGCAATGTTATTTTGACAAAAGCGAGGGGGTTAATTTGACTGCAGATTTTTTACCTGTAAATCGCATAATATGTTTTCCATTCTGATTTATATTCTAATCTCAGCAGGCTTAAGGATCATCTCTGCATTCCAAAACTATTTATCTTCAGATCATGGAGCAGCGTGTTAGTAAGTAAAGGCTAAATATGTTTTTCAACATTTCCATTAAAATTATACTTTTAATCTTCAACTACTATTTCCATAAAAGACTGGCATGCGCTTATAAACAGTAACAGGCTTTTATTCAAATTTGTTTATTTAGTGGTGTTATGATAAGATATTTCATTTGTTTTAAAAATAATCGAACTGGGCTCTTCGATCACTCAAATTGCTATCTTTGAAATGTAACTAGAAAGGTATAGCCATTTTTTTTTATTGGAATTTTACCTATGATAATTGGACTCTGTTTTTCAGCTTTTTCAGTACTATTAAAATCTAAATACATACCTAGTTTTTCTTCTCAGCAGAACCAGTAGTTGTCAGATATATTTGGAACATACATCTGCTATATTCTCTTACGTATAAATTCACATAATCGATATATGGGAGGGACTATCATGCACCCGATTGAATTTGGAGAATGGGAATGACAACTCTGCGTTGCTAACATATTGTGGATGCGGTGAGCTCTTCTCTCCACTCTTCGGGGCATCCTCTTGATCGATAGGTCGCATTTTTGACCAATTGTGTTGATGTTGCCTTTCGATCAACCCGCCTTTCATACAATGACATGATGAGGAGAATCAGTGATTAGTAAAGCTTGATCATGTCAAACAGAGAGGTGAGCCCGCTGCTGTCGGACTAAGTTTCCATGCTGCAATGATTGTTAGTACATATCATACATCATCCTGTCATAGGTTCTCTAAAAATTCCTGTGAGCATAGGACTGAATATGTACTATTAAGAAGTTAAAATATTTTGATTCGTTACATATCATATTACTGAAATCTCAAAAATCTAGGTTAAATAAAACATTGTGCTGAAAGATTTTGTTTTCGTTGGCCCACAAATTTCTGGGGTAAGGTCTTAAGATTTACATGCACATCCAGTGCTCGGTTGGTAGTTTAAGATTTCAATGCATATTCTTGGATTGTTGAGCAAATTTAATTCATTTTTCGACTGGCTGTTGTTACTGGAATTCAAAAAATTCACCTTAGTTCTGCTGGTATAGTTGCGCACATTTAATTGGAGGTTTAAAGATTTAAAGGTTTAAAGATAATTTTGAATTCAAGGAATGTTATATCTTATCCAACAACCCTTAAGGAGTAAAGGCGCGGCTACAAAGCAACACCATGCTGGAGGTGGGTGGGTTCGATTCGATTGAATTATAAATGTTCAAATGTATTTTATTTTTTATTTGTACTAGTGAATGTGCGGAGATATTGAAAAGTTCTACTGTTCCTAATAAAATACTTGTTGAAAATTTAATTGACCTACCATAAGAGCATAACAGTCTCTTTGTTGAATCATATATTCAAAGAATAATACTTTCAAACGCAACTTTCACTGATTGTTATTCTTATAGGACTCATATGCTTTTATAAGCTGATCAAATATAAAATGGATCAAAAACATATAATTTGCTCGTTTTTTACAAGGTCTTTTTTTTCTCACATAAAAAGTTAAGATATCATAAAAGACAAAAATGTTATTGAGAAAAATGTCAAACTTGAATGATGTACATGGAATTTTAAGACATGAGTTAAATTACTTGACCATGTAAAGAGCGGCTAAAGTAAGTCAATACGAGAATATAAAATGAGTATGCACAAAATTTCTATGACATCCACTGAATTGATACTGAAAATAAAATAAAAATTAGACATGTATTAAAATCCTACTTGTCCTGAAAAAGCTTAAAACAATATAGATCATTAGACTTTTCAAATATATTGTTCTAGTGACATTTCAGAGATAGTAATTACTGTCACCGAAGAGCCGAAGTTTGAAGATTGCTGAAAAAATGGCTAATCTAATCATAATACCTCTCCAAAAGCAAGCCCCTTTATCAGTAAAAACCGGATTCATTGCAAAGAAAACAAACAATGACTCCGATATTGACCATGTTTCATAACCCTAGTCCCAAGCACTTCACACTATAGAACATCAAATAGAAAATGAGGATTCACATAAATGAAGACTAACCATGTTTTTCTTGTTTAACTTTTCACAAGATATAAAATGTAATAACGATTAAGATAGATTCCTTTAACTACAAAAACAAATATATTCCCTAGTTTGAATGAATTCGGACTAATGTTCGGTGGTAGATCTTATACCTCGTAACGCACCTCGAAAAGGTAATCTACCAGCGTTACGGGTCACATATGTAGGGTTATATGTAGGTGATTTAAAATTAAAAATAGGGATCTTAAGTGATTTGATTAAGCAATATTGCAGTATACACATTGAATTAAACAATAAACCATTCCGTTAACATTTTTCTGAGAAACTCGTACTGCTGTTAGGTCTACTAAAATGTCTGTGAAATTCTGAGTACAGTGGTGCATTACTCTATTGGACTTTGTTGTGTTAAAATTTCTCCAGGTCTCTCGGAATTGGCTTCAGTATCATCACTTGACCAATACAATTCAAAACATAGACATGTAATTTACAGAAATGTTTACAAAATGTTTAAGACTGTGATATGTCGCTCAAAAGGCACTTCCTCTAGTGTAACTAGTACCCCAGGTAACAAATATGATTCAGACACATAACATATGCCAAACTGGAATATTTATAAACTTCTGAAAATAGTGACCGGTCCCTCGATTGGGTTTTATTGCAATGTACACTTCCTCGATGACATCCGATATCACGTGACTTATGTGATCCATAAATATACATTGAGCTCTACTAGAATGTCTATAAACTTCTGGAAACAGTCATATAAAGAGGCTTGATTGGATTTTACCACTTCCATTTCAGGTCTCTTGAACCCTATTTCGGAGTTATGACGTGTCCATTACGATACAAAAACATAAATGACCAGGGATGGTTTCATTCATTCATTTAATTTTATATTTATTTGCGTCTAATATTTTTCATCTGCAGAATTCCGTGTTATTATAGGATGTTTAAAGTTTGTTCACATAAATTTTTGCTTAGAATGCGACATTGAAATTCTGTATAAAACATTTAACGGAATTCTTCTGAAAAAGGACGTAAATGAATGAATGAATGAAACCATCCTTGAACATGAGTTATATTGCTTGAAAAAAAAAACCCTGAGAATAGTGGTATATCACTGAGTAGAATTTCGTTGCAATTAAATTTTGACCCTTTTCCCCGAAAACTCTGGAGCCTGAGTCAAGAGGTCAAAGCGATCCAAAAATATTACATGAGATCTTCTAGAATGTCCATCAAGATCTTACAATTCATATGTTATTCGATTAGATTTGATTGCAATGGAAATTCGATTACTTCCCCCTTGCATACCATAACGTGATCCGGAGTCATCATAAGACCGATAACATAACGTAAGCTCATAGTGCCATTAGGAACACTTTCCCTCTCACCATACATAAATTGAATAATGGAAAATTTGGATTCTAAAACATTTTAAGTATTGTATTTAATATTCAGTAAAACTGAGTAGGTACCAAAGATTGAAATTTCAATGCTTTTGCAATTGCGTTTGATCCTACACAAAAAATCTTCGCCAAACAAACTCATTGAACGATTCTCAGTTCAGACCTCAGACTCAGACCGATAATTCACGCGCCGTATCTTCAGCAAACTTCCGTCAGCCCAAGTGTGGTTATACTTCGGATAGTTGCAGCGCTTTTTTGATTCATTGCAGCTCTTTCCTTAATTTCCTTCATTTTCTTTCGACCGTTGCTCTAAAAGTAGAAAAATTGAGATGAAAAAAAACTGTGTTCATTTAGGGCTTTATTACGGGTTTTGTTTCACGGTGACACGAATCTCAGCAAAAAAAATCAAATGGAATTTGAATCACTGTTTTTATTGCAGATTACAAGTGAGTGAGAACCGTAATAAGGCCCTTAATTAATCAATACTACTTATATTGTTGCAGCAGTTGATGGGGATTTGGGATTAATTTTGGATTTCAAAAAAGACTTCGCACAATAAACAATTAAATATTTGACAGTTCTAGAGCGACGATTTAAAAAGGCCTAATTTGAAAAGTAAACAACTTGATATCAACATTTTCCGCAAATCAATACCTTAACGCCAACCCATTTGATTGAAAAGATATAGTTTTACCGGGGGAAATAGTTGAATTTCGAGGACGTGATTGTGAGTCGTAAGAAATTGAGGATTACAGACATTTTACGATTAGGGTAAGCCCTTCTGGCTTCTTGATCTAGAATTTGTTTACTGTGAAACATAAATTATACGCGCACAAACCCATACATATGCATGAGAAAAATTCACCAACACACGCAATAAACATTTAATATTCACCAACACAAGCTAAGCAGCATAATGCACGGAACACCCACACAAATGCACAAGCGAACAAAACGATATTTCTTATGGCATAAGGTTGTTGCCTTCGCTAACGCAAATTTTGATTGGGGCCAGCAACCAATAGTTGTAATACGGCATTCAGACATAAAAAAATGTGATTGTTTCAATCAAAATTGCAGCAAAAACTGCCAACCAGTATTTTGGGTGTAGGTAAATTTGCGAGAGAGAGATAAAAGATAAGAAAAAATACACGGAGCAGCTATTAACCTTAAAGCAAGTCTTAGAGCTCGAAAATAATTAATATGAATCCAAATTTCTCAAATCGCTTCCAGGCAGTGCTGTAAATATTCATTTCTTTTAAATGCTATTAATTTGCCGATAACTGGTTCCAGAAGCTGATTTCCTAAATAGGCGTGTGTTGAAATTATTTTGCTTGATTGATTTCCTAAATTCATTTTACAATGAATTGCTCTAACTTCAACATCTAAGGCGTTAGATCGGAATAAAGGAAAATCCAAATGATATTCATAATTGAATATCATTTGAATATTATAGTGAGTATAACGATTTGGGAATTTCAGTTAGGGCAATGTCATATTTAAGTTCTATCGTTAGCCAAGTGCAAAAACTTCACAAACATCATATTCAGAAATCCAGCTGCTAAAACAACACACTACCAAAATGTCATGTAAATTTCTGTCCCCTGAGACCGACATACAGTGTTGGCGAAAAAAATAAATACACTCGTGACGTACACTTCTTTATCAATTTCTCCCACAGAACAGAGCACCGATGGTAACGCTACCAATGTGTGTGAACAACTTGTATCCACATTGTAACAACAGAGAAAACTAACAGTTCTATTCAGTGATTGTGAGTTATTTTGATGTAAACAAGCGATTTCATCCGGCGAAAAAAATAAATACATTATTATTTCAAAGTTTTCGCCACAAAAAAAAAGCAGAAACGTACAGCATGTAAGTAAGAAATACGCTATTGATCGCAAGCACAAAATACAATTAGTTTATTTTGATATTTGGCAGAAACATGGGCCGAAAGCAACCCATTTTTTGAATAGCTGAATAGCTTCTCCAAATTTGTTTGAACAAGCTCTAATTCAACACCGATGTTTGTTGGGCATTGTACTCCTTTGGAAATGGCGCTGATCCGGAAGTGGAAGGAATGTGGTAAATCATATCGGCAGATAGCCAGTGATTTGGGGCGATCATTGGGAATGATGCAAAACGCTCTAAAACCACAATTAAAGACCGAAACCAGAGGCAGAAAACGGGTTAGCAGCCACCGAGAGGATACACTGATCATCCGAGCTGTGAAAAATGATCCATTCATAAGCAGCTCTTCCATAAAAAAAACGCCCTCCAATTGAAGGCTAGTTCACGAACAATAAGGGATCGTCAGGTACAAGCCAAACTGTTTACTCGAGTGCCAAGGAAAGTTCCGTTTCTCCAAAAAACGGCACGTTTTGGCAAGAATTAAGTTTGCCAAAAAGTACTACAACTGGGGTGTAAATAAATGGCACACTGTTTTATGGACGGAAGAGTCAAAATTTAATCTTTTTGGATCAGATGGAAAACAATTGGTACGAAGACCAGAAAATTATGCTTTCGATCCAAGATTTACCAAAAAACGGTAAAATTTGGTGGTGGTAATATCATGGTATGGGGCTGCTTTTCTTATGCTGGTGTAGGACCTATTCATCTTATAACCAGTAGGATGAATGCTGACGACTACGTAATTATTTTACGTAGTGTAATGCTTCCATATGCAGAGGAGAATATGCCATTGCGTTGGATCTTCATGCAGGACAATGATCCTAAACACACTGCTAAGAACACTCAGAAGTGGTTTGGAACAGAAAACATTAATCTGCTCGAATGGCCAGCCCAGTCCCCAGACTTAAACCCTATTGAGAATCTGTGGAAGATTGTTAAAGATGAAGTCGCTAAACATAAGCCGAAGAATAAATCGGACCTATGGAAGGTCGTACAGGATGCTTGGTATGCGATTCCAGTTTCAATTTGCGAAAAATTAGTAGCAAGCATGCCACGAAGATTAAATAGCGTTCTCAAAAGCAAAGGACACGCTACGAAGTACTAGATTTTCTGTTTCTTTCACCCGCGTAAATCTGACATAATTTGAAGTGAAATAAAACTTCTCTGTTATATTATACAAAAAAAAATCGTAAGTGTATTTATTTTTTTCGCCAAGTGTTAAACACCAATCTACGCAAAACTGGCTAGATTTCACTAAAAACGAATATTCATAAATGTTTCTCTATCTCCGTTGTCTTAGTGTTTTTTTTCCTATCGTTCGATAGAAGCGATAGTACTGCTATCGGCACATCGTTCTTTACGCAAAATATCGAAATTGACTTATACGGACTGTGTATTTATTTTTTTTCGCCAACACTGTATGTAAGCGTCCTTTAGCACATAAGAATGAGTTGAACGAGATGAGAAATTTAATTCAATCAAACACATCTTTCGTCAAATTGCGTATGTGTTTGTTTCAGGAGACATAATTTTACACGAAATCATTCTTTATGTTCCCCGACTTTTTACAAACATGAATTACGTCTCGTGTAAAATTCATGATTTCTAAGTGTGAAGCTATCGGAAAATAATCCAACTGACTCGAAATGACTATGGCGAAATGACAGCACTGGTTCCTGGTACACTTATCAAAATTCCAAACATCCAATTAAAAGCAATCCGTCAATCCTGCCACAGCAACAAAAACCCAGTTGATAAACAAAACATCAACAAACATAGCGATGAAATTGTTTGTTTCCATCCCAAGTCTCATAAGCCGAAATAGCTCAGTTGGGAGAGCGTTAGACTGAAGATCTAAATGTCCCCGGTTCAATCCCGGGTTTCGGCATTTGATATATTTTAGCCTGCACAGCAAAACAAATTGATATAAATTCAAAGTTAGTCACTGCACAGAAGTCAATCAGGCAGCAAGCAATCGCACCTCGACGCTGATTATTTCCTATCATGGTTGTATGTTTTGTTTCGCTGCTTTCACACTGTTGAAAATGTAGCTTAAGGTGAAGGTTACTGGAATATACAAACAAGGCTGATTTGCATCACCACTTCGAAACTACAAATCTAGACGAAATCGTCAAAAGGTCGAAAGTAACAATTGTAAACAGATGCAAATGTTACTTTCGACCTTTTGACTATTTTGTCTAGAAATATTGCTCATTTCCAACACTGCAGCATACAAGTCTTAGTGATATGGCATGTCAAATCTTAACAGATTCTTAGATTTATGCCTTCAAAAATTCAAATTGGCGATACGAATCGACCATGAGGGCGGCCTTTTATTTGTAATCCTGCTATCTTCACCTTAAAACGCACAAAACAAACACAGCAGAGGACTCGGCGATGAAGTAATCCCCGCCTTATCATCCACTCAAAGTACGACTAAAAATGGCGCAAATGTCATTCCATCAGCTCCTCCTCGACGACGCTTCTCTGCTGGTGTCGTTTCAGTAACGCCAGTCATTAAGGGAATCATTCCCACCCAAAGTGCATTGCGTCCGTGGCGAAGCGAGCTTCGGAAAGGGTTGCAAATTTATTGCACGGCACTCTGAAATTTACGGGTTTGATTACATTTGATTCGATTGAGGAATCGTGTTCCCGAAAGGGTTGTTCCTCAACAAGGAAACCAGCCGGATACCCGCGGAGAAAGGGGTGTGGCCAGAGTAAATTTTTCATTCCGAAAATTAATGGCTTCTCGTTCGTGGCGGGCCGGAACAGAACGCAAAGCGACGTGCAGAAATTGAGACAAAAGGTGCTCATTTTTCACACCCCTTTAACTCTTAGCTGATTGTCATCGCACTGATAACCGGTCTTGCTTAGAGGATTTTCGCTTCACGGATAATCAGCAGTGTGCGTCGTCCGTTACACGCGGTCCGAAACAAATGAGTTTCGCTTGTAGGATAATATGTTATAATAAATTTCTGGATGGATTGGCAGGCAGCAGCAGGTGACAGCTCCGTATTGCACTTGAAAAATGATAATGATACCTATCTATTATTTAAGGTGAACGTTGCACGAATACAAAAATGACTGTCATCACGCAGGATCTTCGTCAACACTTTAAATTTTTGAAGGCAAAAAAAATCGAAGGAACTACTACAAGGATTACAAAAACCAAATCAATAAGACTTCTCGAGTAATTAATTATTAGGATCTAAAACCAAATTTAAAAAAAAGACTTAAAACCCTGACCCCGAAAAACAAAACAGGGGTTTTTTTTTCATTAGGGCGAATCTACAATTGAGAGATTCTCTCCGGGCTCGCTCTCTTTCATTCATTACAGCGCCATTATAAAACTTTCGAGGGATTCTTTTAGTACTGGCTAGCATACTCTACAAATAGTAGAATGAAAAACGTAAAGGTGATTATAGTTCTAGGGTTTTTTTTCATTAGGGCGAATCTACAATTGAGAGATTCTCTCAGGGCTCTCTCTCTTTCATTCATAAACCAATCACCTTTACGTTTTTCATTCTACTATTTGTAGGGTATGCTAGCCAGCACTGTTGTGTTTCGGTCTGTACTAAAGAATCCCTCGAAACTTTTATAATGGCGCTGTAATGAATGAAAGAGAGCGAGCCCGGAGAGAATCTCTCAATTGTAGATTCGCCCTAATGAAAAAAAACCCTAGAGTTGATGAATTTTGGCTTTTACTCGAGGCTTGTTTGCTGCAAAAGATAATCTAATACTCCCCGACGGGGAATTGAACCCCGGTCTCCCACGTGACAGGCGGGGATACTGACCACTTTACTATCGAGGACTTGTAAAAAAGTGAGTTGTAATCCCCCATAATGACAAACCATTCCTGGACCATTTCCCTTATTGTTGACGACCGTTTACGTTATTGTTTCGACATTTACCCTTACACACTTACAAAATTTTACAGTACTGGGTAATTTTTTACCGAACATTCAACAGTTGAACGATCGGTTATCCGATTTAACGGATTTCGGTAAAATTTGACAAGTTCCTATAATTTTCTTACCGGAATACTGTAAAATTTCACAGAAATTCGGTAAATCGGATTACCGAACGTTCAGTTGTTGAAAGTTCAGTAAAAAATTACCGAATACTGTAAAATTTTCAAAGTGTGTATAGTTGGAAAATGTTACCTAACAATCTCATAGATAGGTTCAACAACAAAAAAAAAAAAAAACCAAAAAAAAAAAAAAAAAAAAGGGGGTAAAAAAAAAAAAAAAATATTTTCACAAAAAAAATTTTTTCTATACTCTACAAAAAAAAAAGAAAAAAACACAACTAAAGACAAACAAAAAAAAACCTTTCAAAGACAATATTGCATACATTAACAATATGTGTTAATTTAGAGGTTATATGGTTAAAACGAGACTAAACTATTTGAAAACAATTACATAAAATGTGATAATATATCTTACATTCGAAATATAGTTTTGACTACACAGTTAAAATTATTTTGTAATTTTCAATCTATTTTCATGCACATAAAAAGAGCATGCAAATACCTTCAAAATTACATGAAGCTTTCAATTTACACGACTTGAAAATTACATGTTGTAATAATTGCTCGCTTTAATTTTACATGACCTACTTCAGATGCTCGCAACGTTGATTATTAGATGCAAATGTATTCTTTCACGTGAGAGTGGAGGAGATAATAACCGAGAAAGAGAGTATTGGATTATTGATAATCCCTACCAACAACTTGATAATCCAAAACTGCCAGCCATGGGCGTCAACTGGCAGGAGAAATCATATACAATGAAAAATGTCAATTATACGGAATTCATTTCCTGAAAAAAAAAACATCCAGGCTGGGAATGCGGTTCATGTTTTCAACATGACAAAAGGTTAATCTAATACGTTCCTAGAAACTTCAGTTTGCTGCGATGTGCGAGTCCGGATAAGTATCAGTGAACAGCTCAAAACACAATGGATTCTGAAACAGCAATAACAGTTGCTTCACACGATCCGACAATTGTTCAAATGTCTTCTTTTGTCCTCCGCTCTTGAACGCTGAATGACAGCTAGAAGAGAAAAACAACACGGAAGCTTATTCGAGAAAAAAAAATCAATGTTAGAATGTTTATATTTACACGATCATGTAAATTCATACGTATATGCATTGGAAAACGTGTTCAGTGAGATTTATTATCCTTGAAACGTGTACTAATGTATGATCCGATGGAAATACACGTATTTTTCAATGTTTATCAATGCTCCAATGTGCATAATTTTTTATTTAAAATTCAATAAAGCAATGAATTACATTGATATACTTTTACCATTCGAACGTTTTACATCACATGTAATGTTCATTATTTTTTGCTGTGTATATGACATTTTTGATTGTTGTATTTTGTATTCTCCCAAGCGCGGAAGTAACGATCTTTGATGAAGTTTGTCAGAAACAGATAATTTCTCACCTCCATGCGAAGCGCTAGGAGTGGACGGTAATTTATTGCTAGAACGAATAGACATGAAGAGAAAGTGTATTGATAGTTCCGTATAGGGCAACGGCAGGCTTTGAAAATTGAAAGATACAAGTTTGAAAACGAGCGGAGGGCATTGAGGGCGTCGTTCTCTCCGAGATCTATAAGTAATAGTATGACGAGAAGAACAAATCTCGAGTAATTCATGTTAAGGGCCTAAAAGCCATTTGTAAACAATGACTTTAAAAGTCGATTTCTCTTGAATCTTAAATCATTCTCGTGAAATGAAAGCAGCATCTGGTAAAAGAATTTTATTTCTACCATATGGAGTAGCTGGATATAGTGGGATTCTCGTGATTCGGGAGAGATCAACGTGTGAAGACATTGTTTACAAATGGTTTTTAGGCCCTAATCATGAATTACTCGAGAAATGTGTGAAATAGGCGGTGCATGCTAAAAATAAAACCCAACAGCGGGAGATAATTCTAGGGTTTTTTTTTCATTAGGGCGAATCTACAATTGATAGATTCTCTCCGGGCTCGCTCTCTTTCATTCATTACAGCGCCATTATAAAACTTTCGAGGGATTCTTTAGTACAGATCGAAACACAACAGTGCTGACTAGCTTACTCTACAAATAGTAGAATGAAAAACGTAAAGGTGATTGGTTTATGAATGAAAGAGAGCGAGCCCGGAGAGAGTCTCTCAATTGTAGATTCGCCCTAATGAATAAAAACCCTAGAATTTCTCACCCGTGTTAGGCAGTATTGGGAGAAGGACAAATCGCTAGAACTAGAAAAAAGCAATAGGTAGTATAAGAGCCCGATCGGTTGCATAACTTTTTACCAGTCAAGGGGATTTCCTCTCCTTGCCTATCCTGCATGGGGTAGAATGGTAAAGGGTTGTTATGTGCCTGATCGGATACTACCGTTCAATGCCATCCGCTCGTTTTCAAACTTGTATATTTCAATTTTCAAAGCCTGCCATTGCCCTACACGGAACTATCAATACACTTTCTTTCATGTCTATTCGTTCTAGCAATAAATTACCGTCCACTCCTAGCGCTTCGCATGGGGATGAGAAATTATCTGCTTCTGACAAACTTCATACATGACATTGTTTTTCGTTATGCGGGATGTTAATTGAGCTTTGGCAAAATAATGCTCAATTTTACCTTTCTAAAGTAGAGTAATGGGATGTATTGTAAGTCTAGTCTCTTAATTCAGCCTATGTACTTACTTATGAGGGTCCAACGTCCTATTAAGACTGCACCTGCGTCACGATATTTCTCCATAAAACTCGGTTGAGGGCTGCTTGTCTCCAGTTCCTCGGATGTCCCATACTTCCAAAGTCTTGCTCCACTTGGTTTAACCACCTAGCTCACTGCGCTCTCTGCGTCTTGTACCGGTCGGATTCGAGGCAAACGCCATTTTTGCGGGGTTGTCGTCCGACATTCTTACAACATGTCCCGCCCATTGTACCCTTCCAGCTTTAGCGACTTTCTGGATACTGTGTTCGCCATAGAGCTACGCCAGCTCGTGGCCCATCCTTCTCCTCCATACGCCGTTTCATACACACCGCCAAAGATAGTCCTAAGCACGCGTCGTTCGAAAACTCCAAGTGTTTGCAGGGCCCCTTCGAGCATTTGAGAGAACTACCGGTCTTATCAGCGTTTTGAACATGGTACACTTTGTAAGGGGTGAAGTTTACTAGACCTCAAGGTCTTGTGGAGTCCATAGTAGGAACGACTTCCGGTAATATGCGTCTCCGAATTTCTCTGCTGCAGTTGTTATCCGACGTAACCAATGATCCGAGGTACACAAACTCATCCACCACCTCGAACTCATCTCCGTCGATTGTCACAGTTCTGCCTATGCGAGCTCTATTACGCTCGGTTCCTCCAGCCAACAGATACTTAGTCTTCGACGCAGTCCAACCTTTTCCGCTTCACGTTTCAGCTTGGTGTACTGATCAGCTACCACCTGGAACGTTCTGCCTACAAATGTCCACGTCGTCAGCGAAGCAGATGAATTGGACGGATTTATTGAAAATCGTACTCCGCATGTTCAAGTCCGCACGTTTCATAACACCTTCTAGCGCAATGTTGAACAGGAGGACTTATGTACGAATATGTCGGCTGAAAAGTGCCCGGTCTTCCACCCAGACGGCGCCACAAATAAAAAAAGAATTTTTTTTTTAGAAAGAACTAATCTACAAAAGACAGTTGTCATATTTTCACGGCATTCCGACTATTAGTTCAGAAGCCACAGTAGTTTTAGTCACGTTGCTTATGTGATTTTCAAGACAATATATAAAAAAGAGTTTTGCGCGTCTATTAAACTTTGTTTTTTGATGGGAAAAAATACCATTGAAGCAAAAACTTGGCTTGATAAGTGTTATCCAGGAACCAGGCACCAGGAAAATCCACCATCATTGACTGGTATGCTGAGTTTAAACGCTGGTCAGTCAAAAGAGGTGGTTACACCGGAAAACATTAAAAAACTACAAGGTACAGCCCAATGGGGTTGTGCGCAAAGTTGACGTAGGACTACGCAGCAATCTAATTCCCATACACTTTCCAGAGACGTCAGGGCCATCCGCCAATTGATTTAAGTTGATTTAAGGGAAGCTACGCTTTCAATCCGCTCGGAAATGTCATTGACGAAGCTGTTCATAATGCTTATCGCTTTGGAGGAAACGATAGTATCGGGTTAAAATGCTTCAGCACCCGGTAGATCTGGTGCTATACGTTTCCTTTTTCCGAACATTGCTACTTTTTCCCCCCCCGGGGGGGACCCCCCCCCTCTTTTTTTTTTGTTTTATTATATTTTTATATGATCAACCACCTGAGAAGTTGAACATTGAGCTAACACTTATTTCATATTGAGATGATCTCTAGGGTTTTTTTTCATTAGGGCGAATCTACAATTGAGAGACTCTCTCCGGGCTCGCTCTCTTTCATTCATTACAGCGCCGTTATAAAACTTTCGAGGGATTCTTTAAATCAGATCGAAACACAACAGTGCTGGCTAGCAAACTCTACGAATAGTAGAATTTAAAACGTAAAGGTGATTGGTTTATGAATGAAAGAGAGCGAGCCCGAAGAGAATCTCTCAATTGTAGATTCGCCCTAATGAAAAAAAACCCTAGATCTGAAATTTTTTTTTTTTTTTTTTTCCTGTCGTTTGTGGTGGTTGTTTGTTTATGATTATTTTTTTGTTCATCCCCCAGCATCTCCATAAACAATATTTATTTTTTGGGGTGGGCTGTTCATTACTATCATCAATGACTCCTGGTTGGTGGGCGGCCGGTGGCGCCCCTTTCTTTTTTGGGGGGGCCCGGTTTCTTTTTTTTTTGGTGACCATGGGTTATAGCGCCCGGGGATTGTACGGTGTGGCGTGTGGTTTTTTGTGTTTTTTTGTTTTTTTACGAGGCTCCCGTTTGTCGTCACAGTCGCTTTGGCTAACATTTGCGTAAAGAGTAAATGAAACAAGAAATACGCATTGCCAATCTAAAGATCAATGACAAACTAAAAGTTTGGTAGTGTACGTCTGTCTCATAATCTGCTAGGAGACGAGTTTGTGATCGTAGCAATCGACATGTTTTGGTTGATTGTTTTCAAGAGCGGTTGGGTAAAACAAAGGAGCGGGTTGAGGAAATTGACGTTTGCAGCAAATCATGAACTGGCCTATTCAGGGATGCCAGATATACAGACATGTCTGTAGTTATAAAGGGCGAACACGAAATTATTGCGACACATTCAACAGGGCATAACTGTTTTACCATTGGGTAAAAATCAACCAAATTTTGCACACTTTCTCATTGATGTGTATTGTTTACATGCTGTCAAACTCGAAGTCGTGTTTTTCGATTCAACGAAAATGGAGGTGAACCAACGCGAGTCGAGAGAACAAATTCTTTCCAAACACCTGGAATTTCCTGACCTGTCGCACCGGCAGTTGGGAAAAATGTTGAACATTCACCATTCAACCGTCTCCAGAGTGTTGAAGCGGTTCCAGGAGCGGTTGACGTTGGACCACGGCAAAGGAGCTGGAAGAAAACCGGGACCGGAGAACAAAAAGACGGAGGGAAAGGTGGAGCGGATGATTAAAGCAAATCCCAACGTCTCAAGCCGTGATTTGGCTAAAAAGATCGGCATGTCGCAGAGCTACGTCCAGAATGCAAAGAAGAGAGCTGGACTACATACATACAAGGTACAGCACTTCCCAAACCACGATGAGCGGCAACAATCGACGGCTAAAACTCGGGCACGGAAGCTCTACGAGAAGATTTTAAGCAAATTCCGGGGTTGGAGTTTTTCACCGGCAAGAGCAAGTTCTATGTGGACGACAAATTTAAGAAGAAGAAAATGTCGAAGTTCGCCTCCAAATATCTCATTTGGCATGCCATCTGCTCTTGCGGACTGAGGAGTGAGCCTCTCGTGACAAAGGGCACAGTAAATGGGGAGATCTACAAATCTGAGTGCCTCGAGAAGCGCCTTTTGCCGTTCTTGCAGCAGCACGAGGAAGCTCCGCTATTTTGGCCAGATTTGGCATCATGCCACTATTCTAAAAGTGTCCTGGAGTGGTATGAGGCCAATTCTGTCCATTTTGTTCCAAAGGACATGAATCCGCCAAACTGTCCGGAGCTGCACCCGGTGGAGCAGTACTGGGCAATGATGAAGCGGAAACTTCGGAAGAGCAAGAAGACAGTCAAAGACGAGAAGGACGTGTTAAGAAAATGAAAAAAAAAAACTGAGAAACTGGTACCGGATGACACTGTAAAGACTTTGATGGAGGGCATCAAGCGAAAATGCGTTCAATTTTACACTCAAGGCTCCATCGATTAACGTTTCTTTTGATTTTTGAAGTAAATATATGTATACAACTACCCAAAAATTTTGGTTTAATTCTAAACATTATAAGAAAATTGGCATGACATTTTCGGTGTCGCAATAATTTCGTGTTCGCCCTTTACGTTACGGTAGTAGCTGGAGCACCTAGATTAACATGAAATGTAAATATGAATAAATTTAGAACAAATAAAGAGTTAAAAAAAATAGGATGGTCTTAGACGTTTATTTTTTAGAAAGAAACATACGACAAATTCTACTAAATAAAATGTCCTAAAAAGTTTAATAATTCAAAAACTAACTCTCTCATTTTCTATTGCACAGATATAAAGAATTATTTATGGGCCCAGTAGAAAGCAAGAGTTATCGGAGAATTCAAATTTTCTTTTTCTTTTTCTCTTTCTGTTTGTTTTTCTTTTTTTGTGGATTTATTAAGTTTTCGTTTTTGGGCAGTAATCATAGTCATATGAAATTTATTTCGGCTAATTGTTTGCTTGAATTTTCTTTGCTATTCTGCCAGGCTGCCTGGTGATCAACTTTCTTTCATTATATCACTTTGGAAATTTTCGCCATTTCAGAGTTTCAATCATCTAACATCACAGCAGAAGAGACAAATATTTGCATTTCATTTTTATGTGTATACTATTACAACATCGTATTATTGTCATCATATCATCATTATATATTAGTATAATCATAATAAAAATATTTACTAAAAGATTATTAATAACAATTAAATTTCATTTGCTTCAAGGTTACAAGGAAATAAAGACTGTATTCGATGAAATTTGGACACACGCAATTGTTCGTAACGTGATCAAAACGTTCAAGGACCGTAAGACAACCAAGCGGAAAAATGGTAGTGGCAAAAAACGTGGCACATCAAATCCGGAGAAGGCCAGGATGGTATTGAACCAATTTAAGCGTTATCCCAACATTTCGATCAGGGATGTTGCGAAAAAGGCGAAAGTTTCAGTTTGTTTTGTGCAGAAAACAATGAAACGTTCTGGATTACATGTGTACAAGGTCCAGAAGGCACCGAACCGGAGCGATAAACAGAACTCGGTGGCCAAAACTCGTGCAAGAAAACTGTACAGGGAGTGGCTCACAAAACCGTTCTGCATTGTGATGGACGATGAGACCTACATTAAAGCCGACACCAAACAAATGCCAGGACAGGAACACTACGTCGCCACCTCTAAGTTGGTCGTTCCGGAGAGTGTACGGAAGAAGAAACTGTCGAAATTCGCCAAAAAATTCCTTGTCTGGCAAGCGATCTGCGGATGTGGCAAAATGAGTCAGCCCTTCATCACCTCTGGGACCGTCAACGGACAAATCTACAAGGACGAATGCCTCCAAAAACGACTTCTGCCCTTCTTGAGATCTCACGATGGCCCGACACTGTTTTGGCCGGATTTGGCATCTTGCCACTATGCCCGGCCCGCCTTAGACTGGTACAAAGATAATAATGTAGTTTTTGTACCAAAAGACGTCAACCCTCCAAACACTCCGGAACTTCGCCCAATTGAAAAATTTTGGGCAATCATGAAGGCAAAGCTCGTTAAAACTCCAAAACTGATAGAAAATGAACTTGAACTAAAGAAAGTGTGGTTAAAAGTAAGTAAGCAAGTCGGTCCTATCATTGCCCAAAATTTGATGAAAGGGGTCAAGGCAAAGGTGCGGGCATTTGGGTTGGGAGAAGATGTTCAATAAACCAATGATGTCAAAACTTAACCATTTAGTAGTACTTTATTTCCAGAAAGTTTGAAAAGAATCGGGCTCAAGGAAAATTTTTGGTGACCTATTTTGTGTGTCCAAATCGAATACAGTCTTTAGATTCCAGATTGGACAGATATTTTATTTCATTGCATCTAAAGGTGTTTTTCTATGAATTTAAATCAATGAATATTACTAAAATTAATAAATGCTCTTCAATTCTGCTGATTATGTATATCTATATGTCATGAATACATACAAATTTTTTTGATTTATGGATAATTAAATGGTTTATGTTTTATTTTATTGCAATAAGACCTTCCATTCCAGAGTTATATTCATCTGCCACTGATTGAGCTGTAAAGATGTTCCAAGCTGCATATGATTATCATATGCCTATTAATACCATTTTAACTATTTCATCATATTATTTTATTTATAACCATATTTAAATTACAGGATGATTAATTCCAACCATGACATATTTCAATTTAATATTATAGTGTATTTCATTGCTCTATTACATACTACATATATTGCATATTATGACATATTATGTACATTATATATAATAAATACCGGGTTGGGAGGGAGCATCAGGGTATCATTCAAGCTGAAACTGGACGATGGTTTGATTGACTGCCTGAGCCTAGGAGGGAACGAGCATTGTGATGCTGCGAATTCTACTCCAACAGTTTCAGTGAGAGTGACGCGCCCTTCTTAACAAGCCATCCTGTAGAAAGCTTATTAAGTATTGCGAATTGGGTTATTCGAATTGGTGGATCGTATCGTTGTAAGGAGATTCTTAATTTCCCGTGGATTTCGCGTAAGTGTATCTGCTTACGGGTCCACCCCTCCGTTTTTGGCACTTCATACAGCGATATTGTGAATTCAGATCGGTGGCTCAATTTCATCTTGCTATTAAGTGGAGCTGCATCCAAGCCAAGGGCATGAAGGAATGGTAGCTACCATACATACATACACCTGGAAAAATTCTCCACTTTTTGTCAAACCTTCAAAAACTGAAACATAAGGAAAAAAATCAACTCAATAACCATTTCCCTCCCCTCTAGTGACAAACAATGTTCATTTTCTTCAAAGGTGAATGACTCACCATCAAAAACAAACCGTCAATATAATATGCTTTATGACAACTCCCTCCCACCAAAGAGGGGATTTACTCGCTTGTAAGAAAAATTGTTTCATGTTCCAATTTTCCGGAGAGAAACAAAAAAAAAACCATCAAATCCAGCGCTGTGTCAGGTCGAGGGAAACGTTAGGAAATTATCGGTTTTCCTTAAAGAGATCTTTAAGAGAGAAAGAAAATCTCCGAGAGGGGCCAACAGCTTCATCAATTTTCAATTACCCCAACATCACTTCCAATTTGGATTAGTGCGAGTGAGCTGCTGTGGCAAACACCGACAAGACGACGGAGCGAGACTGTTTTTTTTTCCTCTGCGGTCATTGACGTCGCATTTCGCAGGGCAATGAATCAGAATCTGAGCACTGTTTTGGGAGAAGCGAGTTTGCACCTTTTCCCTTGGGGGAAAACAAACCGCACTTTCACGGACGACCAAATCCATGTTTGCTGCTGGAAAGTTCATGTTCATGGCAAAAATTTAATTTAAATGTCACACGCCGCAGAGGACGCGTGAAATGATTTGGGCGGAGTTACACAGTGACAGCTGACTGATTGAGGGACGGAAGTTGATTCCCTTCGGGGAGTTTGTGCTCTTTGATGGGCAGGAATTCCATTACGGTGAAAAGCAACAGGCTCTCGATGAGGGAACGCTGGAATTAATTTCCCACCATTAGGTCAACGAGGTTCCAATGCTCAGAAGAAGCAGGTCGTAAACTAAACGCAAAAAGATTGACTCGACGCTAATTGCACAAATTGCATCATCACCAACCGCCAAGACATCGGCACCACAAATAGATGGATGCAAACGCAGCAAAACATAAAGAACAACATCATACATATGTAGTTAAAACTGTTCACTTTATTTTTACGACTATCCCTAAGTGTACTATGAGTCTCTGGAGCTTGACGGCACAGCCATCTGTTATGTGTTAAAGCGTGGCTTCCTTGAATGTCCCGACCACTTCGAATCCGGAATCGTACGATGATTCAGCATCGGCTGCTGCTGGTCTCTTCGTATTTGCCACAGCGGTTCGACGTACCAGTCGGATGGAATTCTCCTTGGACGGGACAAACGCAGGTAGAGACAGATCCCGTTTCAAGAAATCCACCTTGGTTGGCGTCCCACTTGGCACTGGCTTGACATCAGGTTTGGGCATGGACATGGCTACTGGCCTTCTGCTTTCAAATTGCTGATCGTTTGATTCCAGGTAGTTTGAATAATTTTCCTGAAGTAACTCCTCCGAAGATTCATGAGAGGCTGCCGTGGTAGGCGCTTTTGCTGTTGTCGACTTGGTCGACGTAGTTTTAGTCGGTTCCGTTGTTGTCGTTGTCGTCGTGGTCGTTGACGTCGATGGTTGAAGCTTTACATGCGCTGATGTAGTGAGTTGCTCAATTTCAGTTGTTTCGACGGATGATTCTTCTGATGTTTCTATGGCTTGGAACACGCGAATCTGCTGATTGGCGCTGGTGCTATTCGATGGCGTCCGAACTTCGATCACTATGTGGATTTTACTGACTTCTGATGAGGTTGTGCTGTTGAGGTTCTCCATTGGTAACGACCACGATCCCATGACGAACAGTGGAATGACTAGCGAAAGTGCACAGAACATGTTGACCGAGTTGAATTCACATAAACACTGTAATTGGACTCGGGTTAGGTAGTTGTTTCTATTTATACCAAAGGGGTTCTGAAAACGGTAATTTTTTGGGGCTTGAAAAAGCACGTGACTTATCAGAAGCGCACTCGCCGACGAACTGCATCTTGCGTAGGCACGTAGCACGTTATCGACTCAGAGGGCAAACAGCCGATGGCGGTTGATTGTTTTGTTGTTAAATTTAGCATAAAGCTAATGCTATTGAAAGGGTAACAGTTAGGAATGTGGTGAGCTCACTGACGGTGGTGTTTATACATCAGTTCTCGAAGCGATGCTATGTGAAAAATTCAAAAGGTTTTGACACAGAAAAAAATGGCAAATTTTAACCAACGCGTAAAATTTCCCCTTGTTCAATTGCAAGCCAAAGCGAGCGTAAACAACGATAAACCCAACAAACACAACCAAAAATCCTCAAATTTAATTTTTGATAGAAGTTTGAACCCCTGCTTATTCAAGAAAAAAGAAACTCATTCCGAAAAAAAACCATAAACGTGGCTGTTGTATTAAATTTTCCTTCATTTAGTTGCAAGCGTAGCAGCGCACGCACCGGGTTCAGCTAGTAAACTATATTACTTGATATAACGAATCTTGATATGAGACGTCAGATGCATTATTTCCAGTAAAAACTAGATTTCTGAACATTGATATCAAGCTGCTTTATATCAAGTGATATAGCTAGTTGTCTGGACGGCACATTACATTTCCTATTATTTTTGACAAAATTATGAAATACCATCCAGCAAACTTACCAATTCGTTGAACATGAAGAAACTATGAAAGTTTGAAGGTAAACTTTGCCCTACCATATTTAATACATTACTTAAGCATAGATAGATAGTTGTGTTTAATTCGCCAGTATTCACTAAAATTTTGGTTTATTCCTCAATTGATGGTAGTCTAATACCTCGGAATTTTTCGCTGGATTTTAATCCCAGTGCATGTTAAATGTGGCCGGATTTTTTATTTTCCGAGTCGAAATTCCGTCTCTCACCCCTTTAAAATTACATGAGAAAAAAAAATCCTTGGACAAGATTCCCAAGGGGGGGGCGGCTACCTTAACCATTTTTAATTTCGGGACAATCGGAGTTTTGAATAAGAAAAAAGTATACCTGACGTTACCTTGTTAACCTAAGAAATTCTAAAAAATCATCAATTTCATTATTAATAAAACTTACTTGCCGAATGTTAACGACCTATCGATTGCAGGATCGTTCTCAATATCTCGATCCCTGTCCCTGTCTAAGGCCAGCCTTTTGCTTTGCTTCGATTAGACATGCATTGCAAAATACTTTGTAAGAAAGCAGATGATGAGTAAACCCATTTTTGACATATTTTAGTGCACCATATTTTTTCCACACATCGCTGCTTCGATTACCATTATTTGTTGTATCAACTCACGATGGACATTTTCTCGTCAAAGGCGGACAATTTTTTATTTTTAAATTCAAACCCACTCGCGAAATTGCTGAAAGTCGAAACACGAAAATGTACACTGCAGTTGCTAGAATGAAACGTAAAAACTGATCACCGTCTCACACGCACAACTCTGGATGGCACATCGCATCGAGATGTCATCATTTGTAATAAAAGCAGATTGCTAAAGGGCTAATGGACATAAAATGAAGGGATGCATACACGGTGAAAAATTGTATCGGCTCAAATTGCCCGGCGATACGGGGCAAAAAATGCAGCGGCGAGCCGGTCGAAAATAGTGGCGGCGGCGCACAAATCTAATGTGGAGCTGTTTGAGTGGGGGATAAGGTGCCATAACGCTATCTTAAACTTGAGTTTCAAACAAGTTCTTTATAATTGAACAACTCGCAAAAACTTAAAATCTTATCGCAATACATACAAAATGGCTTAAAGGTTACTATGATAAAAAAAAAAAGGCAAATCAATGTCTTTTCGCTGAACAGAACCAAAATCTCGATCCCCTATCACTCCAGGAAGTAACCTCTTCCCTTTGTTAGTCACGTGCGTGGTCGCATTCGTCGCGGTTGTCTTCGTCTGCATTATACCTACCCATCAAATAATGCATTTCACGAGCCAGATCTTCATTCCCTGCGGGCGTTTCGGGCATGAATTGAATTATATTCCTTATTCTTTCTGCGGTCTCCTCGAATCTACAATGCACCATATTTACCATATACAAAAAAGGTAAACCGATTCTACCCCTCTCTCCCTTCTATCCCCACCCACAAACCACTATCTCTCGTGACCATGCTTGGCTTGTTCCCTTTAGCCTGCGGTCAATCAACTGCAGCTCATCCTACTCCGGTTGGCTGGCTCTACTCGAATAACTCGGAAGAATTTCCAAGGGAACTCGAAACAGGCCCGGGTTGGGAAAGAAGGAAAAGATTTCGATCGCTTATCTTGGCATGTTGCAACCGTCCGTAAGTTGTTCGGCTCAGTGTTGTATGCATTTTATGCTCGAAAAAAAAAACCACTGCTCACTCGGTCTGCCATGTCCGCTGGAAGATTCACCCAAGAATAGCCAAACCCACTGCGTCGCCATTAGTGCGAGCTCAGTTACTTAATACACACAGTCAGTGAAAGGTAGGGATGCATAATTCAATGGGAAAATATGGACTGTAATCGATTACCTACTACGGCGCGCTGATCCATGGTTGACGTAGCTGAACGAACAACGTCCCGTTTGAGTATTCCCCTGGCTTGATGAGATGCAAGTTTGTTGCCTCAGCATTTACATAATCTAAGAAGAACAATCATGGTTAAAATGCATTTCGAATGCAGTTCATGTTTATTTTCGAAACTCCTGAGCAGTCATCATTCTTCCCGGATAATCATCACGTTCTGGCAAACGAGAACGCGCAAGTGACAGTTCTAATTAACATTTATTTGTTTTGTCTATTGCTCGCGAAACAACTCCAAACACACCTAACCTGTCACTCGTCATTAGCCCTATGCCTGAGGCGGAGCATTACGCTTGCATTTACTTACACTCTCGAAACTACACCAGCTTTTCAGCAGCAAAAGAATGTGACAAAGCTGAGACAGCTGTTTTACTCCTCCCCCTCGGAGACTGTGGAATCGAGAACTTCCGTCGATAGAGAGCGCGCACCCGTTTATCGTGCTGTCACTCAACATTTTTGACAGCTTCACGCGACGCATTTGTTGATGATAACAATAGTGGAAATACAGCACCAGCAGATCATCATCATCATCGTGCTCATTCAATAATTCATAAACTTTTTGTCCAGTTTGACACTTTCTCCAAATCTCACGAGACAATATAGTTTTAACACGCAAAATCCGTCTGTTCGCCCAACCCGTGAAATGATTAACCGTTATTTAATGCGATTTTTCTCATCTTTTATGCGGACCTCGTTGTTCTAAGCGGGACCGTCCTAATGGACTCTCCTCTTCGGAGATGCGATGCGTCTAACGAAATGGTAATCATCATTTATCTTCACTCCTAGCGTGACGTCACATCCTGTCCTGTGTGAATCAATGTATGGGTGTGTGTGTGTGTGAGTCTCGCACCAAATCTTCTTGATAATCTGGGACATTTTCCGAAGTGCCATTAATCACAAAACTTGCCGGGGGTAAGATTTAGTCTCGGGTTTAGGAAACTTTCACAGATGGAAGTTTTTCTCAGGAAAGATTTGGAATCTTCGCTTTGAGGAACGGAGCCGGGAAAAAACTTTAATTGATGAAATCAGAGATAGTCGGCTTTGGTAGCATGGGAGGTGTTTGCTTTTTATTTAGACGAGTTAGTTCGAGAGAATCAACCGATTTTGTATCTAGCATTTCGCGAGTGCCCATGGCGGCCGGTGGTGGGTTACATCCATCTGATGATCAATATGACCAGAATGTCAGTTTAGGGCCAGTTGATTGTCACTATTTTTATTTTATTTTTTCATTCATATACTATCCCAAGTAGCACACTAAGGTCATAATTAGTTGTGGTAACTTGATTATGACTTTGCAAGTCATATTTATGTTATCTCAACCGAATGGCAACAAGTGTGCTAATAGGGACGTAGTAGGTATGTCGAAGTTGAAGTTAACTTTCTTTAGGTGTCGGGGTCAATATGACCCGGAATTGATTTAAAAAATGCTATAACTATCTAAAATAAGCATCGAGACGTTTGAATTTTCTTGACTTTGCCTAAATCATAGTTACGTTTCTGGGCTGTTAAAAATAAGTTACGAATAAGGTGTTTCGGGTCATATTGATCCGGATTTCAAACTCACATTGTGGAAACTAT
Source organism: Aedes koreicus (assembly GCA_024533555.2). Lineage (NCBI taxonomy): Eukaryota > Metazoa > Arthropoda > Insecta > Diptera > Culicidae > Aedes > Aedes koreicus. The sequence goes on along the minus strand of JAHHFK020003855.1, from coordinate 43,101 downwards.
ATGTGACCAAATTTTAAAGTCTTTGCTTATTAAAGTCGCAATTTTCAGTTTCTGGTGAGTACTTCCCTTTTTGACCCAATTAGCCACAAGGAATCTGTGCTGGAAGAAGGCATGTTTTGCCACGATCTGTGAGGAGGCGACAGAAACAAGTTTTCATCGGAACATCCTTTTCGACGGCTCCAACTTCATGATTTTTCATTCACTTCTAGCCTTGAAATGGACTAATGACCATATTGGCCATTCCTGGACAATCCGGGAAAACCCTTTAGGTGGGGACAAATACGAATTATCACCGAAAAATGCCTTTCGACCGACAGTTCAAACTTTATGTCTTTTTTCATAACTATTCTACTTCTAGCCTTAAAATGGCCCAATCAATATATTGGCCATTCCGGAATAATCCGGATGCCCCGGGGGAACCCTTCAGGAGGGAACAAATACAGATTTTCACTAAAACATACCTTTCGACGGCTCAAACTTCATGATTTTTGTTGAGTAGTCTACTTCTAACATTAAAATGATCAATCATCATATTGGCCATTCTGGGACAACCCGGATGCCCTGGAAGAACCAATTAGGAGGGGGGAAAATACAGATTTTTGCCGAAACATGCCTTTCGACGGCTCAAAACTTCATGACTCTTTGTAAACGATCTATGGACGAATGACCATATTGACCATTCCGGGACAACCCGGATACTCCGAGGGAACCCTTCAGGAGGAGACAAATACGGGTTTTTGCCGAAACATGCCGATGGTTCAAAATTTTGACCATGCATGAAGATATTGACAAAGCAGCTATGGTGAGTGTGGTCACTCATTCAAGCTAAGAGTCAGTGTCAAAGGAAACCATGTCAATTTTACATTTACTAACTTGTCCCCCCCCCCCCCCAAAAAAAAACAAACAACTTCCATCTCTCTTTTTCCCCCCCCCTCCCCCTCTTCCCACATCTTACTCCAAATTAGCAAAACGGATCTTAGATAGATTTCTTTGTTTACTATTTTTACTCATGTCCAAGAACGTTGGGACGTTTTAGAATATTTCAATGTGATTTGAGAACAACAATAAAAAGTCAATCAAATTTACCAGTAATCAGCCCTAGGTGCCACAAGATTTATTAAACTGCTGATTTTTAATCATCTGATTGAACCCATATAGGGTGCGGGACCAATTCTCGTCACCAATCGCTATAACTCAGCCGTGCAAGACCGAAATTCTGTTCATGAATAGTTTCACATAGACACTAAGGTCTGTATCCACATTAATCCGGACACCTTCAAATCGTTGTAACTTTTGAAATATTTCACGTAGGAATGAAAAATTTCACTGTGGTATAGCTGAGAGTCTATGATGAAAAAGGCTATGATTGATGTTTACATTTCATCCTCTTCCCAATTCTCTTTCTTCCAATGCCCTCTGGATGATAATTATCTTTCTCCATTCATTTACATTTCATGTTTAGTATTCAAGATGGCGACGAAAGAAAAACAAGTGCGCGTGCGAATTTTGTACGGGCGTACGGCAAATCCTGACTTGTCAATACGGGACCTTGCAAAAACATTGGATTTGCCTAAATCCACTGTTCAAAATGTGCTCAAATCATTTTCGGATCGTTTGACGGTGGAGAGGAAACCGAGAAGTGACAAAAACATTGGACGCGCTGATCCTGTCATGGACCGAAAGGTGAAAAGGATATTAACGAAAAACCCAAATCTCTCCATTCGAACGGTTGCTCGTAAAATAGGGATGTCGCCTGGTTTTGTCCAAAAATCAAAACAACGTTTGGGACTTAAGTCGTATAAAGTAAAAACAGTTTCAAATCGCAACGACAAACAGAACTTGGCAGCATAATCACGGGCTCGACGTTTGTACTGTATGTAATATTTGACGAAGTTTTCATACGTTGTTATGGTCGATGAAACTTATGTCCTGGAGGATTTCAAGCAGCTTCCGGGGCTGGCTTTTTATTCTGCTATGGCCAGAAATGCTACAGCTGAGCATTTCAGAACAAAGAAGGCATCGAAATTTCCCAAAAAATACCTTGTGTGACAAGCAGTTTTCAAGAGTAAATCTTTCGTCACTACAGGCACAATCAACAAGGAGATCTATCAGAAAGAGTGTCTGCAGAAGCGATTGCTACCCTTCATCAGAAGTCACAAAGAAAAACCTTTGTTGTGGCCCGATTTGGCATCATGCCACTATGCTAAAACTGTGATGGAGTGGTACCAAGCAAATCAAGTGAACATTGTATCAAAAACCTCAAACCCGCCAAATTGCCCAGAGCTACGACCAATCGAGAGATATTGGGCTCTGATGAAGCGGAAGCTTTCTGGAAAGAACAAGGAATCAAAGACATCAAATACTTCCAGCAAATTTGGACAGAGACGGCTTCAACGATTTCTGAGGAGTCTGTACAAACCATAATGGACGGAGTTAAGCGCTAAGTTCGAAAATGTTATGCAAATACCGAATAACTATGTTTTGTCTTCACGAATTGTTAAAACACATCCCATGAATCTGAAATAAACAACTACGACGGAAATATAATGCGAAATTTATGATTTATTCATGTTTTGAAATGTCCGGATTATTGCGGAAACAGACCTTAGTCATGTAAAAAAATCAAATCATTCGGTTTCAATATGGCTGAGCAATAGCGATTGGCGACAAGAATTGGCCCACTGCCGAGTTTGCCCCTCATTCTATGCTGACGACATAAAACATGAACATTGATCATTGCACGGATTGTATTAACCTCAATTTTTGACAGTTGTCTTTTTCCAGATTGTATACGATTTGTTTAAGAACATGGTGTAAAAATTTGCACTGGTGATTTCTTACCGGCAAAGGAATGTATCGAAAATAAGCTATCAACATACATTTGAGTTGTATGTGTGCATTTTTGATGGTTTTAACGTGTTCATCATAGCATGCTGTGCGTTTAACTTTCATCTTTCGTTTGTTTACATGATTGCACGGTTTATGTTCTTCATTTTCACAATTTCGCGCATTGAAAAAGACGTGAAAATTAGGGTTTTATACACATGGCTACGTGAAAAGGGTGTAACTATGCAACAATTGGCGAAGCGCTTTGGAAATCATCACGCGAGTGTAAAATCCATCACAAACAAGTTTGGGAAACACTGTTCTACGGATGAACAGTGCAAAACATAACCAAAAAGGACCCGGAAATTGTATTCGCGAGTTTTGCAGCGACCGGATACATGTATTTTGATGGACGGCGAGGCTTATGTCAAAGAGGTCTCAAAAACCCTTCCAGGTCCACAATATTACACTGCCGTAGTAGAAGACGATGTTAACTATGCAGACAGGTCGATTCAAGTGGAGAAGTTTGGTCGAGAGCTTGATAAATTGAGTTTTCAGCAAAACTGCTTGAAATTATATTCCCTACAAACTTGCTTTTTACATCACCCTTCTATTGTGTTTCGTTCAAAAGTTAGCAACAGCGCCGCCCTAGTGGTAAAGTTTGTAACTTTGAAATGATCACCACAAGATGGATAACTTGTTGAAATTTTACTTTGTACAAGACACCATGATTCGGAAACGTAAGCCTTAGGAGTTATTAATTTGACCGTGAAAAAAGGCTTTTCCGATCACTGTGTACCGGATCAATCAATGCAAAAATCTATCGATCTGAGTGTCAGCAGAAGAGGTTGCTGCCTTTATATCAGAAGCACAGCAGCGGATTTAGCGTCGGCGCATTACGCCAAAACAACTCTCAATTGGCTCACGGAAAAGGGTATAGATTTCGTTGAGCCCCCCCCCCCCCCCCCCCCCCACAAACCACCACAAAAAAAAAAAACCCCAAACTAAAAAACAAAAAAAAAAAAAAAAAAACAACACAAAAAAATCCCACACCCCCCCCACACCCCCCACACAAAACACACACCCATTTATATAAAAAAAAAATAAAATTTTTATTTAAAAAAAAAAAAAAAAAAAAAAAAAATTATAAAAAAAACCCCCCATTTTTCCCCACAAATTTAAAAAAAAAAAAAAAAAAAAAACCAAAAAAACAAACACCCCTTTCCCATTTTTTTTCTAGGTCCCCGTAAACAAGCTCCCTGAACTGTCAATAATGCACTGATGACACCATCGTGCAATGTTCTGTTTTAGGATTCTAACGAAGTGCTGCCCAAGTAACAATTTTAGTTTTATTCCCGCCGTATTGCACTTCTCCCGGCTTTGTTGATAAAACTACAATCAAAACTGTTTCGTCTACCAACACCTCCTCTATGCTTCTTTATAGCCGAAATTTGTACAAAATGGCCCACTCTATAGACGGTTGTGAAAACAAGTTAATAAAACCTTTATAAGAACATAAAGATTTTGAAAATGTTCTAGTGAAAGATGTTATGACCACTTGAGAACCTCCATAAAACCTATTGGCTGCCATAAAAACCAGAATGTGGCCAAATGACCACAGCTGTCAAACTTTACTGTGAAATCGAGGTTGGTTTTTGTTGTTCTGCTTTGTTCGATTCTTTGCTCTTCTGATTCATTAAGCAGTAAAAAAAAGGTCTAGTGTTGCGGGCAATTTTCTTTGACGGCAAAATATCCAAAAAAAAATGTATTTTCTACAGCGTATTATGCTCCAAATTATATGCGCAATTATTTTTATGGTGAATATTGGCACGATAAGAGCCAAAAATTAATGCAGCCTCGGAAATTATGCGATTTTACAACAACATAAATCAAATTAAAACAAATACATTCGATAAATATATCATGAATTTCCTGAAAAGTACTTGGAATTGGATGAGATTATCTCAAAGAATGCCGAAATTAGTCTCCGATCTACAGTTTATTGGCACACCACTGAAAATGTGATGCATTAATTTTTCCACATTTCAATTATTTCCTATATTTCAATATGGCGATTGAAAAAAAAATCACAGTTTTGCCATAAAGCCAATTTATCTTCGCAAGGACTATTATCAAACTATTTGGTCTTATGGTGACTTCCTTCAGTGCCAATTTGCCGTTTAATGCATTTTCTGGAGGCAAAATGGTTTTAAAATGCTTTTTCAACTGACCATAATAAGATAATATCAATGAGTCCTAAAACGGCATTTCAATACAGCATTTTACGAGTTCATAAAGTCGAAATAAAACCTTTGATAGGAGTTAAAGGAATTTGAAAAACAAGGTTTTAAGATTTCAAGTGGCTTTCATAAAACTTTAATAAAACTTAATAAAGCTGGATGATGTTAGCAATGTTACTAGGGCTGTCTTTATAATAGCCCAAAATTATGCAACCGGGTGAAGTTCCGGTGTTTTCGAACGGATTCTTGTCTTTTAACACAAAAGCATATTATTGGCTTCGTACCACTCCAACACGTTACTCGCATAGTGGCCTGAGGCAAGATCAGGCCAACATATAGTAGACCCCTTGTGATTCTCCAGGAATTGAGAAAGTCACTTTTGAAGAAAGAACATATACGTTTCACCATTTTTAGTTCCAGAAGTGACGAAGGGAGCGCTCATTTCGCCGCAACCGCGAATCGCCTGCTATCTTCGATAATTTTAATATTTTCTTCTTCGGAACTTCCTCTGAAACGTCAAACTTGGACATGTCGATGAAATATTGCTATCCGGGCAATTGGCGGTCTTAACATACACAAATAAAAAGAAACATTGAATTTTCTGCGTTATCTAATGCTCATAGAGGGAATGCTAGATTTGACAGATAATAATGGGATATTTCATGTAAATTTAAGCCAGATAACGCCTGAATCTAGTCTATTGTATGGAAGATTGCAAACATTTTTGTATGGCGCATGAAAGATTGCAAACAATTTCGTTGATTATGCCTCATTTGGCTTGGAATTAAACGAGGGGAAATTTTACGCGCCTGTTAAAATTCCTATTTTTTTCTGTGTAGATTTCGTCATCCATTATGATTCAATGAGGATTGGTGAGCAACTGCATGTAGAGTTTCGGGATACGGGTTTTCGGTAGCGACAGTTTGCTTCTCATTCCTGTTTGAGGCATTCTGCGAGCATGTAGTTCAGGCCGTATCATGCACAGAAAACAAACCTGAATTTTCATTGTGATGCAATTATTGATGCGTGGAAAATTGTGCTTCATTCCATCAACTTGCAAAAAAGATTTCTATGAAAGATGGGCTTTTGCGTACAATATTTTGAACAATGTTCGAAACATTTCAGAACTTAACAGGATTTATAATGTAAACTTGTATGTTTTGGGACGCTCCATTTATGTGCATGATATTAATCAGAAATGTACACTACTTTTTTTAGCTGTGTGGTTTTGTGGACCACTTTAATTTTCTAGCGACATCCGGGGATCGACGTGTTCGGCCCGCGCTTGAAATCTGCTACGATCCTCTTGACCATCATGGAATCAACCGGGCCACTTATGTCTCATACAATCAAACGTTCAAAATCTGGCCACTTTCTCGGTGGAACCCGGTTCCCCGAGGGCTACCAGGAGTGGCCACAATGACCGAATTTTTCCAGAATGACCACCAATGGTCCTGTTTTGCAAAATCATGAAGTTTGAGGTGTCGCAAGCCATGTTTTGGTACCGTTTTGATCCTGGTCAGTGTTTCGGGAATGGTAGTTACCCCACGGTTCCCCTGAATATATCCGGAACTACGTAAAATTCCGATGCTGTATCAAAAATTTGGACAAATTTGTGATCGTTTGCAAAAGGTTGCATCCAATTTGGTTAAGATTTCGCAGAATGACAGGCACATGAAAATCAAGATTTTTGCTAAAAGAGGGGTCAGGCATGTGGGTGTTAATCAACTACTTAGAAGAAGAATCCTGATATAAAAAGATGAGGGAGTCTCTGGAAATTAGCGAAGCTCTTGAAAACAGCTGTACCCAAAAAGAGCCAACGACGGCCAAGATTTGCAAAAGTTGTTTCCACGTTCATGTACGTATACAGTCTCACAATAATCATTATAATGAATCTGGTGAATGTGTATGATCTGCTGTCCTCCTCCGGGGCATGTCTAGATTAGTGTATGACTCGAGGGAGATGATGCCGACTATGCTAAACTACAGGTATAACTTGATATACGGCAACTTCGTTTTTAACTATTTTGATCGATTTCTCGCAAACTATTATTGAATAGATGAGACAATTGAGAAAACATAATTGATAACTGATTTGCATAAAAGAACTCTCCTTCGTGAAACATGGACGATAGAAAGTGAAATAATAAAGTTGTTCTAAATCGAGCAACGCCTGTATTCAACATCTTAAAGTGTTCTGCTACTTGCTGCTCCAAGCTAAGGCACTGTGGTTAGATATGCGAGGGCGTCCTTTTGCTGGAGAGCAATGCTTTGAACGTTTTAATAACGGCGAATCGTAAATAGTTTATGGTGATAATATGTATGTGTGTACAGGAGCACGGAGGAAACAGCGGTAGAGTAGGTTTGTCCCCCGCAAAGCAATGCGAGGGATCGTTGAACACCAAGGCGTGTGCAGTGGTTACGTCAAAAGGGTTAGGTTTTTTTTAGGGAGATTTCCAGCCCGGCCCTCTGAAGAGGTGAGGATGGTAAGGCCCATATACATTGTCTGATCAATATAAAACATAGAAAGTGGCTTGGTGCTATCTAACGCTGATCGTGGTAATCGGGTTCGTAAGAACTGTATCGTTAATTACAGAGTATCATTGCAGTGCTTGTATTTCTTTAACGGAGTGTAAATTACAAAACTAATGTTTCTTAGTTATACAATTATCAAATATTAGTAATATTTATTTATTTATTCTTTTACTTCGCCAGGTCACGCACTTTCTTCTTAATGTCCCTCATTAGGTTTTGGACAACTCTAGGGTTTTTTTTTTCATTAGGGCGAATCTACAATTGATAGATTCTCTCCGGGCTCGCTCTCTTTCATTCATATTCCAATCACCTTTACGTTTTTCATTCTACTATTTGTAGAGTATGCTAGCCAGCACTGTTGTGTTTCGATCTGTACTAAAGAATTCCTCGAAAGTTTTATAATGGCGCTGTAATGAATGAAAGAGAGCGAGCCCGGAGAGAATCTCTCAATTGTAGATTCGCCCTAATGAAAAAAACCCTAGAAATGTCCTTTTTGAATTTGCCGACCGCTGAGTCTTCTGTATTTTTCTTCCGAAGTTTTGCTTTCATCAAAGCCCAAAACTTTTCAACATGCCTTATTTGTGGACAATTTGTAGACAACATGCCTTATAATCATCGCCTTCTCTACAAACTCGACTCTGTTTTCGCGATACCAGTCCATTATGGAACGCGCATAATGGCATGACGAAAAATCAGGCCAAAATATTGTCTGACCTTTGTGCTTTCGGTTTTTGAAGACATTCCTTACGGTAAATTTCGGCGTTTATGTTGGCAGGTGTGAGAAATTTCACACCACATAGACAAATTGCTTGCCGAACCAGTACTTTCTTTCCAAATGTTTCACAAAAAATTGACTTTTCTGAGTTTGGCACAGTTTCGGTTCCTTGCTCCACAAGGTGAAATTGTGCCCCTGAAAGCGTTTTGTAGCCCAGCTTAACATACGTTTCATCCAACCATAATAATAAACGTTTCCTTTTTGCTCAAAACCTCATCGTACAACTTTCGAGCACGGGTTTTCACGGAAGTCGCTTGTAATTTGCTACGTTTGCGACTTTTTCGCTTCTTGCAGGTTTAGAGAGAGCTATGAGCCTTAGCGCGCTGAACCATTTCGATCGATGTTCCACTTTTTTTTTCGGCACAATCTCTAATCTATAGGCTTCCGCTTTTCCAAATCCGAATTGCCGGGCCTTACGCTTGACCCCTGCCATCAGATTTTGTACAGCCACCTTGTCCACCTTCTTCGCCGCAGAAAGCCAGTTTGCCTTGAGCTGCTGCTCGTCCTTAGCAGTTTTTTTGGTCTTCTTTAGGTTCCGCTTGACAATAGCCCAGTATTTCTCAATTGGGCGGAGCTCTGGCGTGTTGGGAGGGTTCTTGTCCTTGGGAACCACCTGCACGTTGTTGGCGGCGTACCACTCCATGGCCTTTTTACCATAATGGCAAGATGCCAAATCCGGCCAAAACAGTACGGAACAACCGTGTTTCTTCAGGAAAGGCAGCAGACGTTTATTCAAACACTCTTTCGCGTAAATTTCTTGGTTGACAGTCCCGGAAGCTATGAAAATGCTGCTTTTCAAGCCACAGGTACAGATGGCTTGCCAAACCATATATTTCTTTGCGAACTTTGACAGTTTCGTGTGCTTGAAAATATCTGCTACCTTTCCCCTTCCTTTTGCCGTATAAAACTCCTGTCCCGGAAGCTGCTTGTAGTCGGCTTTGACGTAGGTTTCGTCGTCCATTACCACGCAGTCAAACTTCGTCAGCATCGTCGTGTACAGCCTCCGGGATCGCGCTTTGGCCGTCGTATTTTGTTTATCATCGCGATTTGGAGTCACTACCTTCTTGTAAGTCGATAGTTCGGCTCGTTTTTTGGCTCGATGCACGGTTGTAGACGATACACCCAGCTTATTTGCGGCATCTCGGAGAGATAGGTTAGGGTTTCGCTTGAAACTACCGGCAACTCTCTTTGTCGTCTCAACGGCTTCCGGTTTTCGATTTCCCCCCGATCCAGACTTCCTGGCTGTCGACAAACGTTCCCCAAACACTTTAATTACATTTGTAACGGTTGATTTGGAGACTTTTAGCGATTTTGCCAACTTTGCGTGCGAGTAGCTCGGATTTTCGCGATGCGCGAGCAAAATTTTGATACGCTGCTCTTCTTGCTTGGACGGCATTTTGACAACTGAAGAGTGAATTCCAAAATCAAAATAGCAGCAACATTCTACACACACACACCTTCAAAATGAGGGGTGTTCAGGTTTTTTAAATTCAAAATTGAAAGAAATACGTCAAGTTGATATTGACCAAATTTTGACCGTATCGCCCTTTAGGTTTACGATAACGACCAGGTAGATCCAGCAACGCATTGTGTGTCCCGAATCATTTTGCCAATTTCTTCATCGATAAACCAGTTTCCGTACAGTATTTGGTCGCAATCGTCACACGTTTTTCTTCTGTCGAACCATTCATTGTTGCACTGTTGCACGCTGTGGATAAATAACTGGTATCGTTTGAGTTCAAGAAAGAGGGGACCTACCGGCGGCAGGGCTTGTTGAGAGGTCCACCACCGGCAGTCTCCTCTCTTTCTCCTCGTCAGTTTAGCGGGTTCATGGTTCTGGTGTTGAAATGGTGTTGTTAAGGTGGAAGTCCTGAGGAAAGCAGACCTGCGACTTCCCTCATGAGGTCCTCGCTGAGGGAACCCCTTATGCTGCCCAAGATTCCAAAAAGCTGGCGTGGCTCCTCGTACTATTTCCGGACATGTTTTGCGACGCTCTTGTGTGCTCAGAGTGAGGGCGCGACAGTATCCACTGCTGTCAGTGGTCACGTGTGTCCTCCCATTGGTGGATTCAACCTTTTACTGTACTTATAAATGGAACGGCACTGTGCCCGTTCGCTGCTCCAAGCGTTCCACACACTACCAAAATGTCATGTAAATTTCTGTCTTCTGAGACCGACACATGCAAGCGTCCCTTAGCACATAAGAATGAGTTGAAAGAGATGAGAAAATAAATTCAATCGAACACACCTTTTGTCGAATTGCGTAAGTGTCAGTTTCAAGAGACACAATTTTACACGAAATCTTTGTTTACGTTCCCCGACTTTTTACAATCATGAATTACGTCTCGTGTAAAATTCATAATTTCTAAGTGTGCAGGTTGATGTCGAAAGCCACTTTTTGGTGTCGTCTCCAGGGATAATGTAGGTGAACAATTTACCCGGAGGATGTGACTGCCTAGGTCCAAGGATGGATTGGAGTTTCTGAGCCGAGGGCCACATCACCGCTGGCTGAGTCAGGGAAGATAGCGATTTGCCGTTGATATGGGGTGGTAACTACCAGCCAGACGCCACAGTGACGGCTCTCTGTACAAAAGTCAGACAGAACCTAAAATGTTGCTTAAACTGACTGAAAATCACACATTTAGTTAATTCTGGGGTGCTGAGTTTATTTCTGGTGTTGAAATTCACTTAAAGTGAGTAACTATCCTCCTACAGTGCTCTCAATTCTTTCTTATTTTTATTTATGGGAAGATTTTTCTTCGCTCATTTCCATACAGAAAATAAAAAAAATCAGTGGGGTTGTGGTTAACACACGACCGGTTGACGTAGACTACGTTAAACCGTTTGATTAGTTTCGTAAGTTTCGTAGCGGAAAATTCACAGAAAAAATAATAACGGATTTTAGCAGACGCTTGAAATTCTCCGTTGTTCAATTGAAAGCCAAAACAAGCGTAAAAAAGAAATTGTTTACAATCTTTCATACAACAGACCTGATTTCAGTGATATTAGGTTTACATTTAAATGAAATATTCCATGAATTCGTGTCACGAATGAGAAAATTTGCTTTTTTATTGTTCAGTGCCGAATATGAGACCTCCCTTGCTCACATTTGAAATCTGTTATAGAAAAGTACTGTGAATTTATGAAATCCAGCCTGCAAAACAAAATTATAAGACATCACCTTTCATTTTCGTTACTTTCAATAGTTTCAAATTGTTAACGGATAATGTTTGATAATTGCATTGATATGCGGGAAAATTTCCAATCGATTGATGTAAACATTTTGAAAGTCAATCAAACATTTATGAAGTTATAAGCGTTTAATTTGTAACGATATTTCGTGACGGTCGATTATTTTTCGATTTTCAATTGACACCCCGAGTAACAATTTTAGTTTTATTCCCGCCGTATAGCACTCCTCCCGGTTTTCTCGATAAAACTACATTCGAAACTGTTTTGTCTACCAACACCTCCTCTATGCTTCTTTAAAGCCGAAATTTGTACAAAATGGCCCACTCTATAGACGGTTGTGAAAACAAGTTAGTAAAACCTTTATAAGAACATAAAGATTTTGAAAATGTTCTAGTGAAAGATGTTATGACCACTTGAGAACCTTCATAAAACCTATTGGCTGCCATTAAAACCAGAATGTTGCCAAATGGCCACAGATGTCAAACTTCACTGTGAAATCGAGGTTGTTTTTGTTGTTCTGCTTTGTTCGATTCTCTGCTCATCTGATTCACATAGCAGTAAAAAAAAGGTCTTGAATTGCGGGAAATTTTGTTTGATAGCAAAATATCCAAAACAAATTGTGTTTTCTATAGCGTATTATGCTCCAAATTACATGCGCATTTATTTTTATGGTGAATATTGGCACGATAAGAGACGATTGTCTTATCTTCGCAATCAAGCTCCACCATCACACTTTGAGAGCGATATCAGCGGCATCCTTGCTGTGCGAATCGGTTCAGATCGACTCTTCAGCATGGTTGGAGGTAGCCTTGTCTTCATACTTAGTACGCTTAGTGAATGGCTACAAATGGCATCCTTGCCGTTGGTTTGAATCGATTCAATTAGGCTGTTAAGCATAGTTAAGAGTCTTGTTTTGCATATGAAGTAAGCCATCATGAGATTTTATGAGTGGCCCCGCTGGCATCCTTATTGTGGGTTTAAATCGGTATTGATGTAAAAATAAATATCTGTGCATCTGCTTAAAACCAACTAGATGCTAGTAGTATTAACAGTGATTAAACGTGTTGTCAATCTGGACAGTTAAATTCAGATTATTTGATTAGATTAGATTTGATTTCGTTAGGTTAGGTCAGACTAGATCCCAATTTGTCTTCTAGGCTTTAGAATAACATCGTCACGAGAAGAACAAAATCAACCTCAGATCTATCAATCTTGGATAAATAATTTAAACCATGCCTATTCAAACAATTACAGCTTCCACAGCAGATAAATAACATTCCTTCAGCTTATGCCGGTTCAACTAGCATTTATCATCATTTATATTGTATTGGACTATTTATTTAAATTTATTATTGAGAGGCAAGAAACCAAAAAATGCCAGCATGTAAATGAAATTTGTTTTGGTGGCACTTGCAATGCGATGATAACTCATTGGTAGTCAGTAAACATATTTTTATTGAAACAGACTTCTTGCTTCTCTCGGATTATTTCGCGAATGCATTATTTTGAATTTTATATAATTTTTCAAAAATTGCTACCTTAATATACTGCTTATTCTATGTCCTTAAAACTCATTATCATAATATTCACTGCTGAATCTCAGAAACAAATGAGCTACAAGGACAGTTTAGTGTAATAATGAGACGTGAAATTATATCTTCAATAATGGAAAAAATCTGTTCGGTAAATCTTTGTTGCTGTAATCAAAGAAATGTGATAAACTTTCTCTCACCACCCGTCCTTATATTCTCAGACATTCCTCTCTTTTCAGTGAGCGAGAAATGGCGCTATAACCATAAGCCATATTGGGCTAGGACTATAGTTAATGCTTAGGTCCCAACCATTTGAAGTGAAATGGAGCATCACTTAACCTTCTTAGACAAGATGCTCCCAACGACCGTTTTTAATAAATTTTTGTTCTGTACACCTAACAGGGCATTCTGTTTAACTATTCTCTCCGACTATTCATTTCACCTTTCCTTTGATATCTACTGAAGGCTACGTGGGTTCCCCGTGTCTTCTTAAGGTAGATACCAAATCCTCCCTATCACCAACGGTTGCATGGACGTGGCCAGGTGAGCGATCGAGGAGTCTCTTCGTGGAGATTATTGCGTGAAGAAACGTATCGGTATCTAGTTCCGTTTCATGGTGACATGCAATGTTTTCAACGAATTATTCGTCATCGTAGCTCCATCCACGAGGTGTGCAAACGTCAATGCTAATGCTAATGCTAATCACAAAAAAGAAAAAAAATGAAACGCCCCCCCAAATAAAAAATTTACAAAACAAAAAAAAAAAAAAAAAAAAAAAAAAATAAAAAAAAAAAATATAAATTCCCAAAAAAAAATTATAAATAGAAAAAAAATAAAAAAAAAAAACAAAAAAAATTCCCCCCCCACCATATTTTTTTTTCACACCAAAAAAAATATTTATTTATTTTTTCCCCCCCCCACAAAAATAAAAAAGCGAGAGGAAAAAAAAACCCAGTTTTCCCCAAAAACCAATTTTTCTTCCCAAAGACTATTAAAAAAAGATTTGGTTTTACGGTGACTTCGTTCAATGCCAATTTGCCGTTTAATGCATTTACTGAAGACAAAATGGTTTTAAAATGCTTTTTTAACTGACCATAATAAGATAATATCAATGAGTCCTAAAACGGCATTTCAATACAGCATTTTACGAGTTCATAAAGTTGAAACAAGCTGTCTAGGTTCTCATAAAGCTGACTAAAATATGAAACCTATTGGCACCTCTTGGTGCCATAATAAAACCAAATTGATTTCAAGTGGCTTTCATAAAACATTAATAAAACTTAATAAAGCTGGATGGTGTTAGCAATGTTACTTGGGACCCTACCCTTGCCGTAAGACATTTCAATTGTTCATGATGACTGCCATTTGTTAATTGTGCACAATGCTCAAGGTATGCAACGGAGAGAAAATTAAAGTTGTTTTAGCCACCACTGTCTGCCATTTGGTTTTTTTTTTGTTGGGGCGTAGAATCACTGTGTCCACTGAGTTAAACTTTTGTGGTAAAATTTGGATAGTTGTTAGATAAATTCAAATTAAACAAACTCTCTCAGATTTGGATTGGTCGTCCTGAAAAGGACGGATTTGAATTCTTCGCTTTTTTCCCCAAAAACCACCAAACCCCCCCCCCCCTTTTTCCCCCCCCCCCCCCCCCCCCCCCCCCCCCCCCCCCCCCCCCACAACCCCCCCCCCCCACCCCCCCCTGCATTTTCCCCCCCCCTCCCCCCCCGTTTCCCCCGGTTCCCCTTCCACTCTCCTTATGTTCTTGTCCCCTCCATACTCCCTAATGAGTAAAATTTTAAAGGTTAACCCGTTTTATATCGTTCAGTGCTGCATATTATTATTATTATTATTTTATTTTCGTCAACAGATAAAAATGTTCATCCCAATGACCCTTTAAAAAATTAAATTACATACGAAAATTAACAAAACTTAACAAAGACATATACGGAAACAACGCTTATTAACATCACGGGATACATTAAAATCAAACACATTATAGCAGCTGTTGAAAACGCGGCACATGCTTTGCACAGGTTCGTGTTTTCCGTAGTTGGTCCTTGAGTGCCGGAACACGAAGAACTGTTGTAAACGGAGATTTCGTCGTCGAGTGTTGATGGTCAAGAGATCCAGTAGAACGGAACAATCAACATTTCCTTGAAGCAGATCACCAATGAAACACGCTTTGGCTACCATACGCCTACCTTCCAACAGTTCCAGGTTGATGAGCTTGCACCGACTTTCATAACTTGGCAATCTGCGAGGGTCTTGCCAGCGAAGATGTCGCAAAGCAAAGCGTATAAACCTTCGCTGAACAGCTTCGATCCTCTGGACTGCGTTTTGGTAGAAAGGGGACCAAACGATGGCACAGTATTCCAAGAAAGGGCGAACCAAAGAGCAGTATAATGCCTTCAGACAGTAAACGTCCTTGAAGTTTTTTGCGAAGCGGAACATAAATCCTAGCTGCGAAGAGGCCTTGGAAACAATATACGAAATGTGAACCTTGAACGACAGTTTGGAGTCCAGCATTACTCCCAGATCCTTGACCGTTGTTTCTCGTTTCAAGCGCGTGCCTCGAAGGATGTAGTCGTGAAGATACATCGCACGTTTTCGGCCGAAGGAGATAGTTGAGCATTTGGATACATTTAAGGACATTCTGTTGATTCGACACCAGTTATCAAACACTTGCAGTTCCTGCTGAAGAAAGTGGGCGTCTTCCGGACATTTTATAACGTAGTACAGCTTCAGGTCATCCGCGTAGGATAATTTCAGGCATTTGAGGACCAAGTTCACGTCGTTCATATATAGCAGGAAAAGGAATGGGCCGAGGTGGCTACCTTGAGGAACGCCGGATGTTACCGGAAAGCTAGATGAGGCGTAATCGGCAATCTTCACGGACATAGTTCTACCAGTCAGGTATGAACGGAGCCAGTTCAACAACTGATCGTGAACCCCCATATTGCCGTATTTAGAAATGGCAATCTGATGGTTCATTTTATCGAAGGCCGCAGAGAGATCTGTGTAAATGGCGTCTACTTGATGACCGCGTTCCATTTCGCGCATGATGAACGATGTAAATACGGTTAGATTGGTCGCCGTCGAGCGCTTGGGCACAAAACCGTGTTGGTCTGGAGAAATAGTCTGTGAATAGTCATTGACCAGCCTTTGGAGAACAATTAGTTCAAATAGCTTGGATACAGAGCTTAGTGCAGCAATCCCACGATAGTTGGCGACGGACCGTTTGCATCCCTTCTTGTGTATTGGGAATACAAATGACTCTTTCCAGCATTCAGGAAACTCGCCGGAAGTTACAGACAAATTGAACACCGTAGCTAGGGGCGCAGCAAGCGTGTTTAGGCAACGCTTCAGGACAATTGAAGGAATACCGTCAGGACCGCATCCAGTTGAAGTTTTCATCTGCTTCCCGGCTGAAATCACCATATCACTATGAATAGTGAAGGCAGAGCCAAATACAGACATGCGGGGAACATTGCTAGTAGCCGATTCAAGGCTCTCGGCGTCCAGAATTTCGTCGCAGAAGACACTGCTGAACTGCGTACGGAACAAGCTGGCGATATCCACGATAGTGTCAGCTTCAAGAGTGCCATCAGTCATAGTAGAGGGTAAGCCGGTTTCTTTCCGTTGTTCGTTCACAAACCGCCAGAAGCTTTTCGGGTTCGTTTTGAGACGACTCTGCAATTGAAACTGATGGGCGTTGTACAAGCTGTTATTGAGGTATTTGTAATCGTCGTTGGCGCGAGCGTAGTTTGCCCTCGTGGATATGAGCCCTCCCTTGCTTAAATTTGAAATCTGTGATAGGAAAGGACAGTGCATTTAGTAAATTTACACTGAAAAATCGGCATTATAAGACATCACTTTATATTTTGGTTATTTTCAATAGCTTTGAATGGTTAACGGATAATTTTTGATAGTTGAATTGATACGCGGGAAAATTTCCAAACGATTGATGTAAACATCTTGAAAATCTATTGAGCATTTATTAAGTTATTAGCGTTTAATTTGTAACAATATTTCGTGACGGTCGCTTATTTTTAGATTTTCAATTGACACCCTACCCTTACCGTAAGACGTAGTCTGCGTCAAAATATTTTCAGTGCAGCAATATATGAGCCGTATGGGATTTTCATCACAGCGTTCATTACACTTATCAATATATTGATAAAAAAAAACCCTAGCAGCACAGCATACTCGTTGAAAATCGCTTAAAGTAGCTTCAATGTGACTCTAATAAATCACAATAAAGTTGCTGCAACCCATTATGACGGTTTTGTGTTACTTGGAAAATGCCTGGTAGATGATACGTTTCATAGCCACAATTCAACAATTAACATAACTATGTAGCCTTATATTTTGTATATTATCGGTAAAAAGAAACCAAATTTCATAACTAGATTGATATATGTAATGAGCGCCAGTAACGAGAAACATTTGAAATCCTCAAACTCCCAAACCCTCGCCCTACGCACGCCATCGGTTGATGAAGTGAGGTGCGGGAAATTTTACGAGAAACGTGAGATCTTTGCCTATGGACTTGAGAAACATCTCGCTCGTAATACTTGGCACTTTTATGAATCCCCACCAAACCGACCCCACCCCCCTCATCAGAAAGACGACCGATGGTTGGTAAGGAGACAACGACAGCGACGGACGGGATATTTATTTGTATGAATGTGGGACACATGTGGCGCTCGTGATTCTTGACTTCTAACTCATTGTACCGAGACTACACAAGATCTCGCCCAGCTTCTTCGTGGTTCACTCGTTCCTTTGCCTACTTTGTTTTGTTTTCGTTAGAAAACGAAAGTCATTTACGGAACCGGTTCTATCGAGCGAATGAGACGGGAGCAGGTCAAGGGGTTGCCCCGTCGGCAAATTCATTCGAAGCCATACATGTGAGACAGAGAGCATAATAAACATAAAACAGGGAATTCTCATTTAGAGGGACTCTAATCGACAATTAATATTGGACCCTTCCCCTTGAACTTTTGCTGCCAGCCAATGATGGTGGGGGGGACGAAAAGGCAGGAAGTTGGGAAAGGGCATAAACATCAAAGTGTTTGGATTGGAATATTGCGAGGCCAATGTGTGACAGGGTGCTTTAATTTACTGCAGTTAAACGTATCAAGTTCGACTTGGAAATGAGGTTTGTCGTTTTATTGTCACGGCATAATAGATTTTTTGGTAAAACTACCGTCGTTCCGAATCGCTACATCATAAATCACTCAATTGGTTCAATTAAGCAGATGAAAGTTTTATTACACCGAAACACAATCTCCATTTTTAGGAACATCGTAAAATCACAATAATTAGAATACAAGATCCGGTTCAGGGAACAAGAGTAGGTTGCAGCATCGTTTGCCAAAATCCCACCACCATTGAAGGGTGGTCTATTGAAAGCGAAAGGAAGGTGTGATTAAGGATTTCATTAATTTCGAATAACAACCCCGAAGAAGAGTGGCTGGCTGGCTTGCTGTTGCTACATCGCCATTCTATGAGCTGCCTATATTACAGCACTGCAACTGGATCCTGGCACTAGCTGGTGATGAAGAACCTTCTGACTATATATGTAGATACCGACCATATGACCCTGCCCGCCCAAAGTGTACCGTCGCTGCACTGAGAAAACAGTCATAAAACTGTCTCCTGCCGGATGAGAGCCAGGAATTCTAAAGATAATTTACGACCCGCATGGCGATGCACCGTTCTGTTGTTGGTTTCGGAGTTGGCACTTCATCTTGATGTGGTTCCGTGGCTACTGCTGCGCTTCGGAATTTGTAAAGCAATTTTCTAAATAAATTGCATGATCGAATAATTTTCTGGCTGGAATTAAGTCGAAACATGATTCATTTTACTCTTCCAGAATGTTATCAGTAGGTGGGGCCAGAATAATTTTTATATGATCTACACTTACATGTATACCGGAGGTGATTGTTCCTGTACGATGCTATATAAGTTTTTGATCCACAAAATACGCGTATCTGTTGAGGATGTGCCCGGTCCAGCAGAGTTAAAGGACTTTTTCAATTCAGAAACGTCATTATAGCAAGCTTTATGAAGATGAAGTTGATCGAACTAGTGAGAATATCAGCTCTGATCCGAGCATAGTTGGTGCACATTTTGAACAAATTATGATTTTAAGCGTCGGGAAAAAAGGATGGTTCTATACTTGTAACGAGTCAACTCCGTGTGGGGTTAAGTGAAAGTTGGCAGGATCCTCAAATGGCCCTCGTTTTAATTCTTTTAATAACAGAAATATATTTCAATCCTGCGGATGCAACACATTTAAAACCAGATTCAAGATGATCGAATCATCTCACACTAATAAATCAATCTTTGAAAAACCTTATTTCACCTAGTGAATCTGAATCAACTTGCATCCCGCTCCATCTTTCTGTAGTAAATCTTTATCTATCTCTCGCGCTTGCGTTTCAATAAATAGCAACCATGTTCCAGGAAGAATGGTATTCAATTCGATTTTGTGTACTGTAATATTGCGGGGTTGTTAACAAACTACGTAGCGATACGTCGAAGAGTTGAAGAAAAACGTCCATTTTTGGTTTTATTAGCAGAAACTCACATTGTTGAAATGGAAGCCTTTGATCAGTATTACCTTGCGGGATATAATGTTGCTGCTTGTTTATCACATTCTAGACTTACTGGCGCACAGTGGTCGGAAAAGCCTTTTTTCACGGCGAAATTAATAACTTCTAAAGGTTTCGTTTCCGAGTCATGGTGTCTTGTACAAAGTTGTATTTGAAAAACATGTCCATCTTGTGGGGATCTTTTCGTAGTTCCAAACTTTACCGCTAGGGCAGCGCTGTTAATGTCTTTTTATCAAAGCACAATAGAACGGTGATGTCAAACACAAGTTTGTAGAACATACAATTTCAAGCAACTTTGCTCAAGACATCATTTTTATAGCTCTTTATTTGACCATGATAGAACTAATTTTCTGCTTTAACGCAGGGTGTCTCTAAAAAAATGAGTTTTTTTATTCTAACTTTTTTGTTTCTCATTTTAAGAAAAGGTAATGTCCAATCAAAATATAGAGAACATTACAGCGCCCATTTTTATGAACAAAGTTTTTAAATACAACTTATCATTCAAAATTTAGGGGTAGTTTTAACTAAAAATATGCGTTTTTTTCCTTTCGACCTTATGATTGTTTAGGCGAGAATTGGCCAGAAAACCATCAAATTCTTGTTTTTATACATATTAAGGAACATAATGCTATATCAATGAGCCCAGGTACTCCTGGGGCACACGAGCGGGGACTGCTTAGAACCGGACATGTTTTTCGTTAAAATCACCCCTAACTTTTGAAAAATAAAATATACGCAAACACTTATTTCAGCAAAAACATGCATCATAATTTGCTCAACAATTTTTCTGAAGATTATTTTTTACTAACATTTTAAACTAAAAATTTAGAATGAAAAACCTGATTTTTAAGGGACACCCTAATCTAAACCAGCTAAATAGCTCCGAACTAAAGCAGTGCGCAAGCGCCGAACGCTCCGTCGTGAATGAGCAGCCTGTAGCGTGTTTTATTGGTTAGTTTAGAAACAGGGTGCGGCAGAAAATAATGCGAAAATTTGTTCTATTTTTTCAAAGCCCATTTTCAACTAATTCAAGCAATAATATCAACATTTTCGAGTGCAGTTATCTTTATAAAGTCCTTTTATACAAATTTATTCAATGTGTCCTCCTTTTTTATTAATAACATCCTCGAGCCGACGCTGGAAGCCAGAGTATGCCTTTCGGACGTAGTCCTCCGACATTGACTGCCATGTGCGTGTTATGGTTGACTTCAGGGTTTTCACACTAGGGTGTGATGTTTTGCAGGCTCGTGCTTCAACATATGCCCAAATCGAATAATCCAACGGATTAAGATCTGGACTGCTAGGGGGCCACAAATCCTTCGGCCAAATCTGCATGTTATCGTTCAACCATTGTTGGGTTCGATTGGACGTGTGACACGGTGCTCCATCCTGCTGTAGGACAACGTTTTGGTCCTCGGCGAAATTGACCTTCATCCAGGGAAGCACTTGGTCCTTTAAAATACCGATATACACTTCGGTATTGATTTTAACTCCAGCATCAATGAAAACAGGCGGCATTTTCAAACCGTTGGACGCCACCATGCCAAACATCATGACACCAGCCGGATGTTTGGTTTGAAATTTGAATTTCACTTTTTCCGGAACGTTCTCCATATTCTGCGGTGAAATGAACCGGTCCGTGCGGCTGTTGGCCACAGCATCGATGCTGAAAAGCTTTTCATCGGAGAACAGGATTATCATTTTTTCCTTCTTCAACAAGGAAAGCAATCTCTTGGAACGAGTCACTCGTAGTTCCTTGACCCGGTCCGTAATCAAGTGGCGTTTCACTCTGGCTCTGGAAGATGCATGCAGTTCTTCTTTGAGGATTCTCCGCATGGATTTCTCCGAAATATTGGCTCCTTTGCAAGTTTTCTTATGAAACGCACCGAGTTGCGAGCAATTTTTGAACGGACCGATTTGATCACGTTCGGCGTGCGTGCAAAGCGCGGACGGCCGCTTCCCGGCTTCCGCTGCTTAGGACCATCCTGCAGGGACTTTTTTATGCGGTAAACTGTTGCCAAATGGCACCCTACCACCTTGGCAATCTCTTTCGGCTTCTTCTGGGCGAGCAACACACTGGTGATCACTTCTTTCGCGAACATTTTGACGAATTTACAATAAAACAAATAGAATGTTTGAATGCAGCACTTGAAAGTAAATATAAACAAATACAATTTCGACAGAAATTAGTCACTAGCTACACGAATTAACCCAATACTGAAGTTTGAATATTTTCGCATTATTTTCTGCCGCACCCTGTATACTTGTAGATGAATAAATAAATAGGTTTTATAAACTGCATTGAAGTTTGCCGTACATGTAAGAATTTTTTTCAAATGCACAACAAACGTAGCTGATAAAACTCTTCACACCAATGTAAATTTCAAAACTGAATGCTGTATAATTACGCAGACAAAGCCAATAAACACGCTTCATCTTATTAATACACCTAACTTGTCATGCGTGAAATATCCCAAATAACTAGTGTAACCAACGGAGAACTTAAAAATATGACATACAGTATGAATTGGTTTGTGAAAACTACGTATACAGTATTATTAGTAAAATTAACCTCGGCTTTTTTTTGCACCAAAATTTCAGCATGGTCCATATCGGGTGAAAAAGGGAAATACTCATGTTGGTGCGTCAACTTTGACGCCAGCTGTAGTCCAAAGCACTTGATGGAAACAGTTCAAATTTTGTCCACATTATTTCCTATGTTTTTGGGCTATGGTGACATTTTTAATATGGTACCTAAATTTTACACAGAATTACGGATTTTTGGAATTGATATGTCCAAAACTCTGGTTATAATGTTGTCAAATTTTCAGTCAAAAATATTGATACTTGGCAGAAGTTACAGAAGGTTGAACATGGCGTTTTTTGGAAGCAAAATTTTGCTCGGCTTTTTTTTTTGCTACTGAGTGTATGAATAAAAGCAACAAAAACGTTTCAGAGACTTTAATTTCGTAAAAATAATCAGCAGTCAGACTTTCAACACAATTTCTTACCTTTGCACTACAAAGTCGTCGTATTGATCTAACCGTACTAGGGAATATACTCGAGCCAGACTCCAAGTTTTCTCTTTAATTGCACTATATCCTCACACATTTTCGTTGCGTAATTGCACAAACCATAAAAATCACACTTCACTTATTTCACTAGCCACACGAGAATCTACGAATACGTGATAAAATACTAGAAAACTGTGGGATTAATTTTCACAATAATTTAAATACGCTTGCACCTATTCTGAACCGTGTTTACAATCGACGTAATCGCTTGATGTTGCCAAACTATTTTATTGTGACTCTTATTCGAATGAAATGGGTTTGGCAGTACTTCAATATCACCTTTTTTGTGGGAGTGCTACAAATCGCCCAAAGTTGAACTATTTTATTTTTTCATAGATTAAATAAATGATAACATGCTTCTAATTGTAGATTTTTTCAATATTTACCGAGAAATAAAATTCCACATTCAATAATATTTTTCCATCTCTGTTGAATTTGGCGGCACTGCTCACATGCTGTATAGCACACACATCAACGCTAGTGTGCGTGTTCAATCATTCATAGAGCATTCTATGCCCAACGTTATGGTGAGTCTTGTTGTCAATATTCTCATGGAAGAATAACAAACAAGCCCTCTAATTTTGTCTTGGTTATATGCATGCTACTCAACACACGTGAAGTGCTGTCAAATGATCTACTTCATGCGAGAATTTTTTTAAAAGGGCCTAGTCGAAGTTCTTACTGACAGATGTGTCAGATTGAATCCGAGTGAAACGTCTGAAACGGGATTGTCTCAAATCGTGTCGTTGGCTTCAGCGCACTTATGCAACGGCTCGTGAAGAATAAATGCGCCGAAGACTTCGACACGATTGTATGCAAACCAGCACTTTCGTTAACGGTTCTACACTTAAAATTAATTGCGAAACAGTAGGGTGCCAAGTGCGCAATAAAACCAATATGTTATAAGTGCTGAAAGTGAGATATTAGGCCTGTTTAATGACCAGCTCGCGATGATTCGCAACCTCTCTTTTGTCTCTTTTCGGCATTCGTTCAGGGATTGATGCCAAAAAGAGTTAGCATGATACTCCGAGTTAGTTCGAGCTGGTCATTAAACAGACCCATTGTTTTATGTGCACATGTGCAACAGCGTTATAGACGATTAAAAAATTTAATTTAATCTCATACAAAAAAAAATGTAAACAATGCCCGCAAATAACTGACATTTTCTGAGGGCCAGGCGATGGCTATATAGGGCGTACCAAAAGAGTGAATGAGGTAGATAAAAAGTGCTGACGTCAAGGTGCAAGCGTTTATTAAGGTTATTACGTTCAAATGTATTAGTGTTTGTTGTGAAGATGTGGTAGTGATCCTCTCCAATGTTTTCCTTTAAAACTAAACGTCAAGCGTACACGCTCGCAATGAATGTTGGGCAATATTTGAATTTACATACAAGGTTTTGAACAATGCGAATTGATGTGTACATTGTTTGTATGGATTAGAATATTAAGGAAAACAAAAGGGTGCTTGCACTGTATCTGCAAGACGCCAGTATGTGTGCAGTAAACGTCACTTATATTCATTGCACTTACTCTTTGATGTAAGTTGAATAAGAGCGGTGAAGACATCGGCACCTGGGAGGAAGAAACAGATACGAAACATGTGAACGCCAAAACTAGCCGATATTTTGCTGTCACTGCCTGTCAAAGCGAGTCGAGAATCAAAACAACGAAAAAAGCTTTCAAGAACTTGGGAAAACAATGCAACAAACAAAATCAATTTAGTTCCTTTTTAGCTATGACTAAAAAGGTCAATACAAGTTTTATCCTCCAAATATGTCACAAAGATGTGATTTCTGACACAGCTTTCGCAACAGATATTGACGGATTTCTTGAACAAGATGCATCGCGTGGCTGTAGTAAAGTTCCCAAATGCACATTTTCACGAAATTCCACGCGGCGCTAAACGAACAACCGCGTCTCACGAAACGTCGCAATGTAATCTCCCATAAGGATGGAGTAAACAGAGGTACACCCCGTGGAATTTTGAGCAAATGCGTTAACACGAAGTTGGCGAGAAGAGATCTATCCCGGTTTTTACGAGCGCTAATGGCCGCCACAATCATGCTCAGTTTCTGGTAGGCAGCGAACGATTTGACGTTTGTCTTGTTGCATTCGATCGTCTACTTACTAGTCGACACAAGCCAAATGTCAAATCCTTTGATCGCCTCCTGACAGTGAGATTGATTGTGGTGGCCATTACAGCTCTTAAAAGCCTGGATAAAACAGTTACGCCATTATTTTAAATTGATACCAAAATTCCAAAGTTGCCCACTAAATACAATCTGGTGGGTTTTCTCAGTTGCTTTAATTTTATACGGTGCATTGAAATTTTCTTGAAGATTGATAAAGCTATGTGTTACATTTTATGTGCACTATATAGAGCTTCCTCCCAGACACGATTCAACGTTAGATCGGACTTGTATTCGCGTTGTCGCACTTATAGAATCACACCACGCAATCAAAGTGGGCTAAAAAGCGCAACAACTAGGCTTGTTGCAAACTCGGCACTCAAAATACCATTACCGCATCGAAAGTTCGACTTAGTATATGAGCGACAATAGAAACAGTGATGTTTTTAAAGCAGCATAGGCCCTTTTAAAAGTTTTGTTGACCTTTATATATTTGAATGTAGTACTGGAGAGCACTAACTTGTTTATATTTTTTCTTGATTAAAATCAGTACGATTAACATATTTACACAGATGGGATTAATGTTTTTTTGTGATATCATTAAAATAGAAACATAGCAGTGGCAACTTTTCCATATTAAATTGGATGAAAATTATCAGAATCGAATGTTTTGTGTGTTGCTAAACGATTAACGGTAAGTGAACGAATAAATTGTGAGTAACTTGTGTACCCAGTGTTCGGTATTCAACGCATATTCACCGATTTCCACTGGAGGTCTGCTTATTGAGCTCAAGATAGTTTCCGCTTCCCTACCTTGAAACAGCTTCATGAAGTTCTAGAGGTGGGTGTTTTTCACTCTTATATGATGTATGATGTATGATGTATGATATGTACTACCACCCATTGTAGCACGGAAACTAAGTCCGACAGCAATGGGCTCTCCTCTCTGTTAGACTTGATCAAGCTTTAATAACCACTGATTATCCTAATCATGCCATTGTATGAAGGGCCAAAAACGGGTTGGGTGGATCGATATGCAACATCACTTATACGTATCCACAGGGATATTAAGAATCTCCTTCCAACAACAAGACTGAACAATTGGTCAAAATAGCAAGCTATCTAACATGAGGATGCCCCAATGGGCGGGGAGAAGAGCCCGCCCTCTATTCACAAACTGTTAGCAATGGGGAGTTGGCATTCCCACTCTCCCCATCCAGAGTGCTTCAATCGGGTGCCCTGATGGTCCCTCCCATTCCCATGAAATATTTATATAATAGTGTACAAATATATGCATGTAAATGAAAAATACTACAAGCATTCGTATCAATTATATATGATCTTCGTTCGGTTGATCCTGAAATGGAAGAAATGTTCTATAGTGTTAAAGTGTAGAATTCTGTGGTTCGCACTTAAGCACGTTTTCGTTCGTTTTCAGCGCTAGCAGCAATTCACTAATATCTCGGTTTGAGGTATCCTGAAAAAGTTTGTTATATCTATTGAAATTTAATCATTTTATTTTACTCTTATTTACTGGTCACTATTTGCTGCTTGATGCTGATTTTATAACCGCATCTATAAAATAAATTAATAAAACCAAAATTATCAATTATAATAATATTGTGAGCAATGATAGAGCAATGACAAGGATTGAACTGTAACATCAGACACAAGTTAAGTGAATACAGCGCTGTATGAATCATATCCGCTCGAATTTGGTCTAATGTTCATTTGCAAAACGGTAATGAAAAATACATTCAATAATAATTGCAAAAGCCTATTACCGACTCCGTTGCCACCTCCTGACATCCAATGGATTGTTACTGAAAAAATAAATAAAGATTAGATATGTATTAATATCCTCCTAGTCCGATGGGGGCAACCCCGGCGTAGTGGTTAACATCCATACCTCTAACGCCAAAGTCACGAGTTCGAATCTCACCCCCGAACAAGTTACGAAAATACCCAAAAGAGGTATTTGAGTGACTACGACGGGAGATGAACCAGCCCGAGGCTTGAAAATCTCGATAATCCAGACAAAAAAAAATAGCTAGTCCTGGAAAAGCTGAAACAGTATAGATCATTCCAAAAATTAAAGATGAAGTTTCAGTAAAAAATATTATTTTATAAGACATGTTGTAATATTTTTTTCTAGTAACATTTCAAAGATAGCAATTGGAGTAATCGAAGAGTCCAGTTTGATGATATCTGAAATAAATGGCTTATTTAATAATGATACCACTAAAAAAATATTGAAATATAATACTATACTGCTGAGAAACACATGCCAGTCTTTTATGAATTTTGTGAAAATAATTTTTTTTTCGAATTTTATAATTTCATGAAAAATAAATTGAGCCTTTTATGCTTGTCATGTTGCTCCAGGGTCTTACATGGTTTTGGAATGCAAAGATGATTCTAAAGCGTGCTGAAATTATTATTAAAATGAGAATGGAAAATATACAATAGGATTTAAAGGTACACGATCTTCAGTCGCACCCCCTCACTTCGCTATTGTCAGATTGACAACATTGCCCAGGCTACGCCAACCAGCGTCTCCATGTTTCAGCTGGCAGTCTTTTGTGATCATATGACTCGTGGAGGCGTGAGGTAGGAACTTGTGAGGACCGGAGGTCGGTTGCACCCTCCTTTGAAGTTGTCAACTCACCATTTGAAGCCCGGTGTTTTTCACTCTTATATGGGTGAAAAACTACCTCGTAAAAAAAAAATTAAATCCTTCAGAGTTTGTCAGAACAACAAGTACCAATTTTATACCGTTGCACCTCGCTATGGTGTTTAATTTTATTCTCAGCTCTGAATTCGGGATAACAATTTCAAGCATGGATGTGCCAAGGGATAAACTGGACCCAGAATATTTCCGAAAGCTAGAAGGAAAAGTTTTGATTTGTACTCGATGTATTATTGCTTCTATAAAATATGATTAAATACAATGGGCTAATTTCTTTCTTAATTTCTTAAGATTTTCCTAAACAATTTTTGAAAATAGTATTGAATCGACTTTGATTAGATGGGTACTTTTAACCCATCCAAAAAAAACTCTGGCTTCGAGAAGAAGGGTGAAAAGTAAACATCCATTTTGACGTACAGACCTTGTTCCCACTTATGGGTAAAACGCTTTTACTCACCTTATGGGTTAGTCCACTTATTTCCAAGGTAAGTGAAAAAACACCCATTTCTGAGTACTTTGATTCCTCCGTATGACCTTTTTCCTTAGCATCATTTTATTTACATTCATACCTTTACATAAAAGTGTTAACAGACTCACACTTTAAGAACTGTCAGGTCAACTGAAAAATGTATCATTGCGTGCTTTATTAAGACCTTATGCTTCAAAATTTTCCTGCTGGGTGAACAAAAGTATTCATAAAAGGTTTACTTTAGATTTAAGCTGTACACTCCCGCTTCATTTTACTCAATTTTTGAGTACAATTGTATACTATCTCTTTTTCTCTCACGGAAATGTTACTGAATTTTCGTAAAAAGTGGATCTACTCATAAAATTGAGTAGATCCACTTTTTACGGAAATTGAGTAACATTTCCGTGAGAGAAAAAGAGATAGTATAAAATTGTACCCAAAACTTGAGTAAAATGAAGCGGGAGTGTATCCATGTTTGGGTAGTTTTTGATTGGCGTGACAATTTTTCGAAACCTCACTACCAGTGTCATGGAAACTAAATTACGGATACAAAAGTCATGATGACAGCTCAAGGGTCACCCACTGCTTTCGTAGTTGGGACCCAATGGATGTTCCATAAAATATGTTATAACCCAATTGTAAATCGTTAGTTTCGTATTGATTTTTGGTTATATTCTATACAGTAACCTATTACTACTCTGAAACACTCAACAGGCATTGAGAACTGAATAGACGATTGTTATGCTTGAAAGTTGCTCGTTCTTGTAAAAGCATCGAAACAGTGGATGATAAGTGTGATAAGTACGTTGCTGCTGTGAAAAAAAGTTTTGAGTTTAAGACAATATCAATGCATTAGGATTGATTTTCAATCTATTTTAAAACCAACCAGCCCTGTTGTTATTTCACAAACCCTATAATGTAATCGTTTAAACCCTATAACAGCATTCCGTCCATTCGTCCCGAGCACCATCCCACTCTTTTTAATACCAATCATACACGAAATACCATCGTTTAATCTCCCATTTGGATCCCACATGAATGACGCAAAATCGATAACACATCATCATCATCATCATCATCATCATCATCATCATCATCGTGCTATCGATTCCAGCTGCAGTGGGGTCACTATAACCCCATTTCGCAGACGAGAACAACATTGAAGTAAAAAGCATTTCGCCAGTTTGGCACGTGAGCAAGATTGCATAACCTAAAACATCCAGCGAGTGAGTAGGCATTCGAGTAGTGCTTCAATCACGGTAATTGCTTCCGAAAATCCTGACGGACGTTTGCTCTGCTCTGTCCACCACGGTGGGTAAAGTTAGTGAACTCACACCACGTGTCCCCATAAAATATTCATTTTTAATTAATTTTAATGGTTTTCTGAACAGAAGCTCGCTTGGATGGGTATTTATTATGAGTCTTGTTTTTTTTATGGCCTTAGCTTGGAATTTGCTGCGAGATCAATCGTCGTGATTGATGTGGAAATTCGTGCCGTAGATAGTCGCATTTCGATCGTTCAAAAGTCAACTTGCTGAGATTTTTATTTGATTAGGGTGTAATTAACATTTTTGATTGCTTTCTGTGAAAAATACACAAGGCAGTTGTTAATCGAGATAAATAAAAAATCTTACCTTCGTCCACATTCCGGAGTGCAGGGTTTGCCGGACATCGTCAATATCGGTGTTGATTGCTTTGTTCTGGATTCGGGCAAAATCTATCTCCTGGGAGCGACTCCAACTCCAATGCTGAACACTATTTATTTCACCAAAACCCAAAAACGAAAACAGATCATTTGTCAACCGGAATCATCTGCTTCAATTCTTCGCCTTCTTCTTCTTTTTACTCCGACTCCACCTCTCCCAATGACGGTTGTAATTTCAGCTTAACCGCCACAAGAGACTTGGATGAATTTATTTCACAATAGATAAAACTATAACTGCCTCAACCCATTTGGCTCGGTCGGTTGAACAACACAAACACTCACACATAAACAACCAAGATTGATTGCTTCTTTTCAGGCCCCCAAGAAAATAGCACCGAATCGACGGAATGTCCTCGGATCGACGACGACGACGACGACAACAACGACGTGGATGTTGAAATTAATCGTCAGCTGGGATTAAAAGTGCAAACTTTTGCTAACTTCATTAAAAATTTCCTTCGAATTTCATCATTCGGGGTTGAGATGACACTAATCACCAGCACTGACTGTAATCACTTGTTTCATTGCCTTGATGAGTAAAGGAATAATGTGAGGAAGGAAACGGAGGAAGGGTGGCGTTAGAGATTTTTTTATTTTTTTGCTCTAGGATAAAGTGGAATGTTGACATAAAAGATAAAATAAATTTTCACTGGTCATTAAGGATGGGGCGGTAGAGGTAGAGGTGTTAATTGCATACCATTTTAAACGATGTAAACTGTCGGTCGCCGCATCGTCGGCGAAGCAGTTTCACGGACGTAGGAATAGGAACCTGTAAATGTAGAAACGAAACATGTGATGAAATTTTATTCCACACTTAAATGACGAGCGATTTCAATTTGTTAAAGTTTATTTCACTGAGAGATGCAGTTAGGTGGGATTAGAAGCAAAGTCAACTTTGCCAAGGAGATTTCAAGCTTACATCGGTCATAACTTGATCATTGGGTCTCTTAAATCACATCAAACTGCAAGCGATGACCGCCTAGTCACGTGATCCTCGTCAGACGGAACGTTCAAAAATCTGGGTCAGAAAATGTTACAGTTGTGTTCAAAATAATAGCAGTGTTTCAAAAAATATAGAGAGGAATATTTGCAATTTATGTAGTAGTTCAAAATTTCTTCCTAGTCAATTTTAAAGAAGCTCAAGGAGTTTATAGATATTTTTTTTTTTGAAAAACCACTTATATACTATATAATGTTTGAAATTGAAAACATTAAAAAAGTCACTATTCTAATATATAGCAGCTTTTCAGTTCAACACAAGAAAACCATGGCAACAGAAAAATCTGTCAGCTCTTTCTGTAATGTATGTGTACACTACCGTACTTTGTAGCATACCAATTGTTTCTAATAACAGCCGCGCATTGTTTCTGCTTTAAGTCGGCAGAAGTACTGCTTCTGCAACGAGAGGCTGGTATTGCAGCCCATGAATCGCGGACTAAGGTCTGTATCCGCAATATTCCGGACACCTCAAAACATGAATAAAACATAAATTTCGCATTATATTTCCGTCGTAGTTGTTTATTTCAGATTCATGGGATGTGTTTTAACAATTCGTGAAGACAAAACATAGTTATTCGGTATTTGCATAACATTTTCGAACTTTGCGCTTAACTCCGTTCATTAGGGTGGGTACAGACTCTTCAGAAATCGTAGAAGCCGTCTTTGTCCAAATTTGCTGGAAGTGTTTGATATCTTTGATTGCTTGCTTCTTTCCAGAAAGCTTCCGTTTTATCAAAGCCCAATATCTCTCGATTGGTCGTAGCTCTGGGCAATTTGGCGGGTTTAAGGTTTTTGGTACAATGTTCACTTGATTTGCTTGGTACTACTCCAGCACAGTTTTAGCATAGTGGCATGATGCCAAATCGGGCCAGAACAAAGGTTTTTCTTTGTGACTTCTAATGAAGAGTAACATCCGCTTCTGCAGACACTCTTTTTGATAGATCTCCTTGTTGAGTGTGGCTGTAGTGACGAAAGATTTACTCTTTTTGCCACACGTGCAAATTGCTTGCCACACAAGGTATTTTTTGGGAAATTTCGATGCCTTCTTCGTTCTGAAATGCTCAGCTGTAGCATTTCTGGCCATAGCAAAATAAAAAGCCAGCCCTGGAAGCTGCTCGAAATCCTCCAGGACATAAGTTTCATCGTCCATAACAACGCATGAAAACTTCGTCAAATATTCGCAGTACAAACGTCGAGCCCGTGATTTTGCTGCCAAGTTCTGTTTGTCGTTGCGATTTGGAACTGTTTTTACTTTATACGACTTGAGTCCCAAACGTTGTTTTGATTTTTGGACATCCGACATCCCGGCGACATCCCTATTTTACGAGCCACCGTTCGAATGGAGAAATTTGGGTTTTTCGTTAATATCCTTTTCACCTTTCGGTCCATGACAGGATCAGCGCGTCCAATGTTTTTGTCACTTTTCGGTTTCCTCTCCACCGTCAAATGTTCTGAAAATGATTTGAGCACATCGTGAACAGAGGTTTAGAAAAATCCAATGTTTTTGCAAGGTCCCGTATTGACAAGTCAGGATTTGCCGTACGCCCCTACAAAATTCGCTCGTGCACTTGTTTTTCTTTCGTCGCCATCTTGAATACTAAACATGAAATGTAAACATCAATCATAGTCTTTTCCATCATAGACTCTCAGCTATCCAACAGTGAAATTTTTCTTTCCTACGTGCAATATTTCAAAAGTTACAATGATTTGAAGGTGTCCGGATTAATGTGGATACAGACCTTACATACCATAATTCTTACACATTATTCAGTTTTGCCTCAGAAACTGCGTATTTGACATCATCCCAAAAGTTTTCAATTGAATTTAGGTCTAATAATTGCACTGGCCACTCTATAACATCAATGTTATTCATTTGAAACCATTCAGCATCTGCGGCATCTCCCCCACAGCATGCACACAGAGTTTTAATTACCTAAGTCGGTAAAATTTTACTGGGTTTTCAAATAAAGCTATGTCCATTTAGAATCCGGAATAATAAAATCATCTGTATCTCGGTAACGGATTGACGTACAAATAAGTTTAATACATCAAAAAAAAGGTTATTTACTGTTCTTTAAGGAACAGAACATTTCTCGTCGTTTCTAATGAAAATTCGCACTTTCTACTCTATTCCTCCCATCAAACGCTGCACACCTCCGGAGTCAACTTCCTTGGCACATTTGTTCCACATTTTGGTCATCTGAGTCGCGTCCCGAGCCGTTTTTCCACTTTTCTTAAGCTTCCGCTTCAATATTGCCCAAAATCTCTCGATGGGCCGGAACTGCGGGGGCAGTTGGGTGGATTTATGTTTTTATCGATGAGATCTACGTTATTATCGCGGTACCGCTGGATGACTTCCCGGCTGTAGTGGCAACTCGCCAAATCTGGCCAAAACTTCACGGGACCTTTATGGGCTCTAATGAAAGGTAGTACGCTGTTTTTGAGGCATTCTTCCTTATACAGCTTCGAGTCCATCGTCTTATTCGTCACGAACACTTTGGTCTTTGCTCCGCAGCTGCCAAATCCCTTGCCAAATCATCAGTTTTTTGGCAAATTTGTCCATAAAAGCAAACTTAAACTTCGCAAGAACATCTCCGCGTGCCGTCGCCGTGTAGAATTTTTGGCCAGGAAGCTGCCCGAAATCCATTTTGACGCAGGTTTCATCGTCGATGAGCAGACATCCTTGGTACTTCGTCAATACCTGCTGGTACAATTTCCGAGCTCGAGTTTTGATGGCAAAACTTTGCTTCAACGTTCTGTTTGGTTGCTTGCTTGCTCGATAAGAACGATATCCTGTTCGTAAACGAATTCTTCGAACGGTACTGCGAGTAGCCGCGTATTTTTGTCCGACGGTTCTCAACACCTTCTGGTTCAGCTTGCGGTCAAATGTTCCACAACGACGCTAACCTTGAGGCACTCGATCCACGCTCTTTTGCTCCCTGAAACCTTTGAACACATCATACACGGTTGATTTGGCGATTTTCAGCGTTTTTGCGATTTTTATTTCCGACCACGTTGCACAGTGTGCATAATCTAAGCTGTAATCGGACTTATTTCAAATCCGCTGGTATTTGTACATGAACTGATGTTTTTCAATAGGAAAAAACGCCAATAAATCGATTGCCACTAATTTCATCCTGTGCAGAGCATTGAAAGTGGCTCATTTTGCCCCATGTCACCCTAATTCGGTGTGTTCGTTCAGTTTTTACTCCGATAACTACAATTGCCGCTATATTTTATGCATGAAAAGGAACATATCTTATGTGAAAAACTCTCAGGAATCGAATGGTGCCGGTTCCATGCTGTGCCGGGGTCGAGAAATGGTCTATTTCGCCCAATTTCACCCTAAACATGTGTTTTTTTTTTGGGATTAGAGTTTAAGTAAATTTTCACAATCTCACTATTCAAAGAAAAATTTTGCTGCACATTCGAACTTCAATTTGAGTCAAATGACAGTTGTTTATGAAAATTCACTTGGAGAACAAAGAAAATAGGTTACTTTGATATGATTTTCATCCGCAACATCCGCAACTGCTGTTGAAGATGTAACTTCAACTGAATCTGTTTATGTTTTGTAAATTGCACTATAAAGTTATCGATGTATATTTGCAAATGTATAATCAAAAAATATGTAGACCTCTTTAACTGTGAAATTAAACTGGTTGAAAATAAAACCTACTAGATGGCACAGCATGAAACTGGTAACAAAAATAAAAATAGTGGCAGTAGTAGTTATCGGAGTAAACAATGAAAAACACATGTTTAGGGTAAAATGGGGCGAAATAGACCATTTCTCGACCCCGGCACAGCATGAAACTGGCACCATTCGATTCCTCAGAGTTTTTCACATAAGATATGTTCCTTTTCAAGCAAAAAATACAGCGGCAATTGTAGTTATCGTAGTGAAAACTGATGAAAAACACATGTTTAGGGTGAAATGGGGTGAAAAAGACCATTTCTCGACCTCTGCACAGCATGGAACCGGCACCATTCGATTTCTGAGAGTTTTTCACATAAGATATGTCCCTTTTCAAGCGAACACTACAGCGGCAATTGTAGTTATCGGAGTAAAAACTGAACGAACACACCGAATTAGGGTGACATGGGGCAAAATGAGACTTCAATGGCTCTGCACAGGATGAAATTAGTGGCAATCGATTTATTGGCGTTTTTTCCTATAGAAAAACATCAGTTCATGTACAAATACCAGCGGATTTGAAATAAGTCCGATTACAGCTTCGATTATGCCCACTGTGGGGGTTATCACCGTGGGGGTGCAATTTTTTTTTTTCCCCTCCGCCTCCCTCTGGGAAAAATTTTGACTCACTCCCCGAAACACCGGGCTGAAATCAATGTAACCGTTCGTGAAATGTCTTTGAGGATTTAATTAAACTCAGTGGCTTAAGCGCCACTCTCGGTTAAGAGAGACCACTGGTCGTGTTAAAACTTTGCCCGGAAAATGAGACTTTCTCTCAGAGGACCTCTCGAACGGTCGTTGGTTTACTAACGGCAAAGAAGACTAATCTCAAGGGGATACGCCGAGTCTTTAAACTTTGCAGGTTGGAACAGCTGTAGGCACTTTCTGACTCACCCACAGAACGAACGAAACGGATGACAAGAAGAGAAGGAATGCTTACTCAACCTGAGCGGAAACGGAAGGAAAACGGAACGTAACGTAGTAAGTGTGGTTTATTCAGGGAGTAGCATTCAAACGTACAAAAACCTAATCTGCAATCTTCTCTTTACAGAACTATATTTTACATTCATTCGTGTTGGATTTCTTCAAATGTACGGGAAAAAAGAGCAAAATCATGGCCATGAAAGAAACATGCTCACATACCTGCGCAGGTTTTTCTCGACGAACTGGAGACTCGATGACTGCTGATCGACGACTCGAAGATGGCGGTGACGGACGACCTTCCAGACGATGTTCACGACGTCCGTGGCGATGGCGACGAAACGACAGCGACGAAACGCTTACGTGCTGCAAGATGGCGAGCAGCGAAGGAAGGTGACCCGTGCGCGATATGGCCGAACTAGAGTTGCGGAGGGAGCGGCGGCTGGACGGAAGACTTCCGATTTGGAGCACAAGAGCTAATGCGACGACTATGCGTCTTACGGTCCCGGGTGATTCGCTTCTTAAGGAGAAAGGCCAACTTGCCACCGCACGGCTTCGCGTACTATGCTTCCGACCCCAACCCCCCACGTAATGAAACCCCCCCCCCCTCCGGTGGACCCACCCGCCCCCTTTTGCCGCCGTTGCCCCCCGTTCGCCTCTTGAAAGATGTGGTCCCCGGGGTTGTAACGAAAAGGACCTCGTCGACGGTTAATTGGCGACCGTCGGAAAAATATTTCGCTTCGAGAACTAGCGACTTCACTACTCCTCCGTTTAGCTACCTATGAAAGGCGGGCCTTCGCAGTGCGCACGAGCCTGATGGTCTCACGAACGTAGACAACGATGCCACAAATGGTACCCCGATCCGGCGTTGACGATAGCCGGACGAAACACGTATTTCCAGCCCGTACACAAACCGTAAACAAACCGCTGTAAAAGAATTCTTGCAGCGGTCACTTTTCGTGCCGCTGCAACACAATCAGTGATTCCGGATTCTAACTGGACAGAACTTTAGCTGAGAATTCGGTAATCAACCGTCCAGTATTTTGCTTTGCTGAAAACTCCGTAGAAGCACAAACTGTGAACTTTTAAACACAACTACTGACTTTTTAGGTAATTTCTTTGTATGAATTAAGTTTGCTGAGTTTTTCGGTATTCCTCTTTTTTTTTCCTTTGAAAAAGTCAGTTAATTTCCTGATTTACTGAAAATGAAATAAGTTTTCAAGGAGGCAAAATAATTAATGTTTTGGATTTTTTTTAGTTTTTATTTATTTGAAGTTCTTTGCGTACAGTATTTCATGTTTGATGATAATGTCAGAGGATGAAAACAAACAAAATTCATTTAATTTCATTCAATGTCTCTGCTGTAGTGATAAGACAGTGGTTCATCGTGCTGAAAAAATATGCGATTTGTTAATCCGCCATTTTCTGTTCAGCTGATTAAAGCTTAAACAAACAACTAAATTTAATGAAAAAATTTACTCTCCAAATTATTCCTGAACCGCTACCGATTTCCACAAGTTGCTTGGTTTTTGATACATTTTTCAACCGTTTTTATAAGTAGTGACCACATTTAATGATCTTCCTAACCGACACTATTTTTTTCATACAAGTGAGGTTATTGGTAAACAAAACATATCATTTGCTAAAAATATCAATTGTAGAAGCTCAACAACTCTTATTTGGAATGTATACGTTCATTAGTCCATTTGCAAAAATATCATTGTCTATTGCGCATTATTGAATATTCATGGCTCATTTTACCTCTTCCATATGAAATTTTTTAATTTTTCCTAAAACACATCACAACTTTTTATGGCTCATTCCCCAGTTTTGGCCTGCATTTATTTTCTGCTCTCTGGGACCCATTCAGTTTTCAAATTTTGTTTTTGATTATTTCATGGGAAAGTTTTCACGATATCAAATTATTTTTGAATTTACAAATGGGTAACTGTTTCTACTACCTAGGACATTTGAGTTTTTTTTTTATTGTGGCTATTCAATTATTTATTGCTCATTTTACTATTTTAATGGGAAAATCCAAACAAAATTCCATGCCACATGCAAGTAGTTAAGTGCTCAAATTATATCATTTGACGGAAATAAAGCCATATTTATTTGCACATATACTAATAGCCGTTGCTTTATTTGACAGATTTACCGGTCACAATTAGATTATCCGAAGATCTTTTCTCAACCAAGATTTTTAGGATGTCCATAGGTAGTTTTTCAAAACTTTCTTGTGATGAGATTTTTTTTGCACTATTACATAATCTCATCTTTTTAATTCTTAGCTTAAAATATTCCACAAGGGTTTATTGTGGAATTTTTTTTTTTAAATTTTGTCTAGGATTACTGCAAAAATTCTTACATACAAATCTCAAGAAATTACTTCAATAATTTCTTG
Organism: Aedes koreicus; assembly: GCA_024533555.2. Lineage (NCBI taxonomy): Eukaryota > Metazoa > Arthropoda > Insecta > Diptera > Culicidae > Aedes > Aedes koreicus. The sequence continues at coordinate 5,296 of JAHHFK020003855.1, read as the reverse complement.
AAGTATTCCGCTGGACGAGTGTTTGTTTCAAAGTTCCTCAAGAGATAGCTCCACAAATTTGGGCATAATTTCTTGCGGGGACTTCTACAGAAATAGTGTTCTTCCAATTTAGTTATATTATCATCAATTCCCGCAGAGGAAATTTGGGAAGTTAGAATACTGCTCTCAATAGTTATTGTTGCTATTCAAAAACATAGTTATTTCGAACGTGATTTGTTATTATCTTCAATATAATCTTGCTGTGCGAAAACCTATAAATATAGTTTGCGCAATTGTTAAACAGTTGTTAACAGATCGATGGCACCAATTACAAAAAAAAAGGCTTGTGGGCTTTGGAACAAATGGAGCATCGGTAATGGTGGGTTTTGACCGATCCGTCAAGAAGCTGCTGAAACGAGACTGTCCTCATTTCATAATTATTCATTGTACTTGCCACTCTTTGGCTCATTGTGCAAGATACACATGTGAAACGCTGCCATTATACCTGGGACAGTTGATGCGAGATATCTACAATTACTTGTGCTGCAGCCCCAAACGATGCACGGAATTCCAGATGATACAAAGTATCTAGGAATTGAAGCCTTTGAAAGTTATGCAACCATCCGCTACCGAATGGCTTTTCGGCCTCTTTGTGTGTTCTAAATTGTGCATCGCACAGAATTTGTTCCATATAGATAGTGCGATCACATAAAATGCGATTTACTTTTAAGCTGTTGAGCATAAGATACACATGTTCGGGAATCGTACAAATACAAACGTTATGGGCTCCTGATTTACTAAGAAGTTTACAATGTTTTGGCCGTAAGGCTGCAAATGAGCTTAAGCTTAATTCAACATCTTTATGGGTTTCATTAAAATGCAAGTATGACTCTTTGAGTGACATCGTGAGGAGACGTTTTTGTGCTAGCTGGCGAACACCACCCGTCACTACAGAGACATAATCTCTTTGGCCCGACATAACTCTGCTGATATCGACAGCTTCGTAGAATTGAACAAATTTACGTACTAAATCTGTATTCAGTCCATGTCCTAATTTGAAACGGGGTTTACATAATATTCCATCTTCGGCGACTAAATCCTTTACCTGCAAGTAAAGAAATAATAAATTAGTTTTTTGATTATTTTTTTCAACATAACATAAAATAATATTCAAAGATGTTCATAAACCTTACCTCTGGTGCACTATATCCGCTGTCTTTGAATTTATCCACGATTCTTTGCGTAGTCCAAGACTTTGGCAATATGGATAAAATTTGAAATTGTTGATCGCGAGCACATTCAGGATCGGCACATTTTTCCTTTAACTGGTTCATTATTACCTCGTAGTCCTTAGCCTTGGCGTTGAGATTTGTTTGATCCTCATCTTCCAAAACGTCAAATATATGACGCTTAACTCCATCCATAATTTCCTTGGTTTTCTGCTGGGGGGTAGGAAGCACTTCTCTTTTTCTTCGTTGAAATTGGCGATACATGAATTCTCATGATGCCATTGTTGAATGTCTCGATGTTATATGACAAACTTATTTTATTAACAATAGACTCCGCTGAAGTCGATAAAGCTATAGACGTAACGGGTGGGATGGTATTGACTATGGATTAACTTCCCATATCTGCAGGTCTCGTTGATTGGTAGACTGGTAGAAGGCACTTCCTCATCATTCAAAGGTGGTGATTTTTGTTGGGGACGATTAAGTAGGGGACGACACTTATTGCCAATTCCCATCGAATTATCCAATGGTATCTTCCAACCTAAAGATCTTAATTTTTCAATAACAGCATCTGTCAAGTTTCTAGTCTCTAAACCATACTTCTTCGATTCGGGTAGAGGTTTAAAACACTTGAAAGTATTATCCATATTTGAAAATAAACTTACTTGCTTAACTTGAAAAGCTATGAATGATAAACTAAATTGATGATGTGAAGAACTTCCCAATATATAGCAATTTGTTGACTTTGTACCTATCTTCATTTCTAATGTATGGCAGACTCCATTGTATTGAAATGTACCTATAAGACATTTGTTCCAGACACGGGTATAAATAAAAATTTACCTGACTGTTGTCTTCTCAACGAGAGGCTTAAAAAATCCCGATATATTAAGCGTTTTTGCAAAAAAGAAGTTTGAAGTTTTGAGTTTGATCATTTACTTCGGATAGCATCAGTTTGCATCGCTTCCGTTGCGTCTAAACAGAAACGGGAAAGGCTGACAGCCTCTATGTTTGAGAAAGATTTGGTTCTTATTCAATAATTTATCATTTGACATACATTTTGTTGTGGACATCGCGGCTAACATTTGAAAATGGCTGAAAATATTGTTACAACAAAATTTCCTTTTAATAAAATTCGCAATAACTTCAGAACGGCTGGGCTTACGAAAATATGCTTCTATATGCTTTTTTATCAAAATAAATACGTAGAGTCTATTTTTGGTACAGTTGTATTAGAAAATACACGATTTCACAAAATTCAAAAAATCTATAAAAATTTACAAACAAAAATTTCAAAAATTTACGAAGCAACCGTCTTAAACTCATCACCAGATTTTAAAATATAACTTCAAATTTTTTCAATTTTTTTTTTTAAAAATTCGAGGGGGTCGGCCTCTTATAAAATCAATGATTTATATTTTTTTAGCATGAATTTACATTTTTTTAGTTTTAATGTATTTTTTCTTGAAGAACACTTTATGACCTACAACTTCTTCTAAGACGACATTTTGAACATTTTGATTTTTTTTAAAAATTAAATTCACATTTCACATAAGCCCTTATAGAAAATAAGTATAGGAAATTTTCGGATTTTTTTATGAAAAAGTTTTCCTTGGGTAGAAACTTACATTTGGACAAAATTTTATTAAAATCGGAAACTGTCGAGACAAAATCGATATATTTTTTAGCGTTTCTGGCTGGAAATGCTCTTGTGCGAGTTTATTGAATCAAAAAAGAGCGTGCAACGAATGATTTTTGATACGATTGGAACCATCCTTCCCATGGAGACCTCTTCTCGGTTCGACTCAGTTCCGCGTTTTGCTGTGATCGTTCATCGTACTTGTCACGGTCCTGATGTCGCTTCTGACGAAGAGGTTCTCCAAACTGTGAATTCAGGCAAGTACCCGCAATTTGTAGAGCGTACTCTTCCTGATGAATCTTCCGTTTCTAGCCTTCTACCCAAGTTTTTCGGCCAAATATTCAGATTTCGCTTGAAATGAGCAATCAGCGCTCTCTTGGTTTTTTATTGCTCGTTTGTTCCTGGTTTTGTCCAGCTGCTGTCTACTGGTCCACTCTCATCCGTTCCTACAAACTTTAAAGGACCCTTGAACCGGTCGAATGATGTATATTCATCAGTTTTCCCAAGGCGCCATGCGACAGCCATGGATTTTGAATGTAACTGAGCGGATATAAACATTACACTTTAAAGTGAAACTCGGCCAAATTTAATTAAGCTCGGTCAAGTACGAAAAGAAGTACGCAAGTTGGATAGTGTTGCAATAATTAATGATTCACCCTTTAGTTAATTTTAAATTCTGCTGTTTATTATAATGATTAGAAGAAAAAAAAGAAAATTGCAGCGTTGGCCATGACATTTCTTAAAATAATTTGTTTTGGCTATTCTTCAAGTTTTTTTTTATGGTTTTACTAATCTTTGTTTACAACAAAGATGAAGCGTTAGCAAATGCGCTGTTTTTATCGAAGGTGCTACCAAATGCTTTAAGAGATCCTGCTTAATTCTGGGAATGGGTAATACTTATCTTATTTTTAAAGAGGGTTTACCATATCAAATTGTAAAGTTTATTTTAATTTTTATCGTTTGAATTGATAATGACAACTAACGGACTTATACCCGTTTTATTCCTTTTAATTCAAATAATGAAATCAGTAATCTGATCCTACCTAGTTGATCAACTGTTTCCTTTTCTCCCATTCCTTGATAAACGATTCTACTAACGACTGGTCCGACGTCCAGCACCTCGGGACAAAACTAACATCCAATCTCATTAAATGGTGTTAGTTTTTACAACCTACTCATTCATCATCCGGACAACGTTCGGGCAAAGGCTGACGATGATGAATCTGATGGCAATTGGCATGGGTCGCCATGTGACTTCCAACCAGGCAATCAACCGGGTACCTATTAAATTTCAAAAGTTCTCGAAAAGGGCATCCGACGCACATATACCTGGATGGAAACTGGTTCCCACTGCAGCAAAACACGAATTCGATCCGCGAAGGAACAACTTTAAATTAGGGCCTAATTTTGGAATTCTTTTGTGCGCCAGGTCCAACAATAATGCAACAGGGAAGACGGGTTGTCGTCCATCGAAATGTGGGATGAACAGCATAAGGACGAAAAAAAAAACACATGTAGAACAGTTCCTCAAAATTCTGGTACCTTCGCATTCCTTGGTAAGGACAAAACAAAGATTCCAATTAGCTGCCTCGTGGATGATGTGAACGAGCGCATAAGGTCAGTTTTTTATTCGACTGATCTGAACCCTCGTCAACCCAAACAAGGATTCCCTGCCCCAGTAGCGGGTTTGACTAAATTGAATTTTTGACGTCTTTTCAAGGTGACGTGGAAGGATTGAGACACAGAGTGAATTCATTATGAATTCTGAAAAGATTTTGACTTTCCTTTGTGGCGGAGAGGGACGTGACTCGAAGGATTCCCTCCCCACCCCGTAAACCACGGATGGTGAAGGCTCTGTGGTGCATAAAATCAACCGTGTTACGGAAGAAATTTATTAAAAACTTTTTTCATTAAGCGTATGCATAATATAATCCAGAGGGGTGGGAGGAAGAGGGACGTTTATGGCAGTGGGAGAAGAAGCAGCTTCAACGCATGTGGCGTAGACGAAACCTTATTTGATAATCTCGGAATGGAAAGCGACCAGATTTCCTTGAAGCGACACTCCATTAATAATTAAAATTGCCTCAAAGGCAGGGAATGCAAGCTAGCTGCCTAGGAGGAACACATGGCCATTCCAATAGGAGGACAATAAAAATAAAAGATTTCTAATTACGATAAAAGAGTAAGGAAAAAATTGTCTTCCTCTACGCTGGTATTGGATCAAACGGGTGAAATCGTTGCTCTTCAAATTTCCGAAGATTCCGTTTAACATAACCTCAAACTCACACTCGAAAAATAACAGCTCATATTTCATTTCGAATGCGAAGAAGAAGTAGAAGGGTCAGAGCAATATAACGGCAAGCTGCGGGGGGGTGGGGGAGTTAGATCCTTGGCCGGCAGATAACCGAGAGCAATTTCATCAAGATGCAATCGCCGAGAATGAGAAACG
>JAHHFK020003854.1:0-69315 GCA_024533555.2 Aedes koreicus | reverse complement strand
ACAATATTGAAGTAAGGGAACAAGAACTCGAGTGCTAATCAATAAGCGTGTATTCACTTCAGATGCGTAGTAAAAAATTAGGACATTTTTCACTTGTTGATTAAGCGGAATAAGCAAAAAACCGCCCAGTTGGTTGCTAGGTTGCTATGCAGCTCGGTTGCTCCAACATCTGAGGCTGTGTTGCTTTGATCCAACATCTCCCAAATTTAATCCATCAAGTAGGATCGTAACTCCGGAGGCAGCCGTATCAAACGTCTATCTCGATCAGGAACGGAATCCACAACTGGAGGGGCTGGTACTTCTTCTTCTTTGGATGCTTTCGGAATAGAAAGAGTCATCAGATTCAATGGGATTTTCATTCGCAGCAGGAAACTCGGGTTCGTCGTCATCAGCGTTCACATGGCGCCTTGGAAGTTCTGAACTTGAGAGTCCAAATCCGTCAAAGAATACAGATAGAGGTGATGGATCTTGATGTGAACTATTGTCAGGAACACGTTGCTTCAATTGATTCGCATGGGAACGGATGAGGCGTTGACGGTGTTCTAGGTACACATTATAGTTAACCTTTCCGATTCGCTCTACGATGGTAGCCTTCTCCCAGTTCCACGTGTTGTTTCGATGTACTTGTGCGTATACTGTTTCACCTGCTGCAAACTGCCGTTTGAGTGCACCATGCTTCTTATTGAAAGCTGTATTTTGCTTCTCTGCTTTGTCGGAGGATGTTGATGGAGCTTCTGTTGGCGGTTTCAGCAGTGAGAAAACAGTTCGTATTGGCCTCTGGAATATCATTTCGGCAGGAGATTTTCCACCTAAGTCGCTTGAAGGAGTGGTGCGATATACTTGGAGAAAAAAATTCAGTGCTTCTTCTAGAGTCTCTCCTCCCGAACCAATTTTCCGTAAGCTTCGCTTTAGGGTATCCACAAATCGCTGCCAGTCCATTAGATTGAGGGTGCTAAGGGGCTGTACGAATGTGGTTGATGCCGAGGTTTTCACAGAATGTCCGGAATTCATGGCTGGTAAATTGAGTTCCGTTGTCGGATACAATGGTTTCCGGAACGCCGAATGTAGAAAACGTCTGTTGAGGAGCTTGATTGTCGTTTTTGAGGTGATCGTCCGAGTCGCAAACACTTCTGGCCATTTTGTATACGGATCGACAACCACGAGAAAATACATTCCGTCGACAGGACCTGCATAATCCAAGTGGATGCGTGACCAAGGCTTCAATGGAACTGGCCATGATTCGAGAGTCGTCTTGGGTGGACTTTTTCCTGCGGCAGAACAGGGTGAACATCGCTTGACGAAATCTTCTATGTCCTTGTCAATTCCGGGCCAGTAGATGAAACTTCGAGCGATTGCCTTCATTCGGACTATCCCTGGATGACCATGGTGAAATTGCTTCAAAATCTGCCGTCGAAACTTGTCGGGTACCACCACTCTGACGTGGAACATTAGGCAGTCGTTGACTAGACTGAGCGATTCCCGCCTGTGGTAGTAGGGAAGGGCTTCTGGATTAGTGATTGAAGCTTGATTGTTTGGCCATCCTTCGCGTATGTACTTCGTAACCAGCTGCAACGTTTTGCTTGATCTGGTAGCCTTTTGAAGAGCATCGAAAGATATGGGTACCTTGTCCACAGTGTCCGTCAGAATGCTTGCCATGTCTTCTTCTAGAGTAACTGCAGCAACTACGTACTCCTCTTCTGGTCGAATGTTGCGATCGATGAGCCTTGACAACGTGTCTGCACAGCCAAAGTCGTTGGTAGCCACATGCTGAATCTGGAAATCGTAGTTCAGAAGAGTCAGCGCCCATCGCTGTAGCCGGTTTGCGGTGTGAAGTGGTATGCTCTTTTTTGATCCAAAAATCGATAGTAAAGGCTTATGGTCCGTTAATAGCGTGAAACGTCGTCCCAGCAGGTACTTGTGGAATTTCGTAACAGCGTACACCAGAGCAAGTGCCTCCTTCTCCGGTTGACCATAATTCCGCTCCGCTGGTGTGAGTGAGCGTGATGCATGTTGGATTGCCTTCAAACTGCCATTCGGGAACTCATGGAATATAACTGCGCCAATACCGTGCTTGAGCGTCGGAACAATCATCGCTAGCTTGGGGTCATAATGAGTTAACAGCAACTTTGATTGAAGAATCTTCTTGAATTCATCGAAAGACTGTTGGCATTCCGAATTCCACTCCCACTTGACACCTTGTTTCAGCAGCTTGTCCATTGGGTGTCGCAAACTGTGCATGTTCCGAACAAATCTTCCATAGAAATTGATTGCTCCAAGGAAAGATCGAAGCTCGGAAATGTTGGTCGGAGGTGGAATCGATGCAATGGCCTTCAGTTTCTCAGGATCCGGACGTATGCCTTGAGGTTCGACAATGTGTCCTAGATATCCAATTTCCGTTTGGTAGAAACTGCACTTCTCTAGCTTGATGTGGAAACCATATTCTTGCAAACGGCTGAGTAGCATGTTGAGTGAAGCATTGTGTGACTTCCAGTCCTTTCCGAAAATGATCAAATCATCGATGAACGAACGAATTCCCGGAATATCTGCTATCATGCCATCTATCAAACGCTGAAATGCTCCTGGTGCCGATTTCACTCCTGGAGCGAGTCTGTTGAACCGGAACAATCCTCTGTGGGTGTTGATAGTGAGGAGCTTCTTGGAGTCATCATCCACTTCTACTTGCAGATATGCATCTGACAAGTCAATGATGCTGAACACGGTGCTTCCGTTGAGTTGCGCAAAAATCTCCTCCGGCGTTGGCAGAGGATAGTGATTGGCTTCCAGAGAATCGTTCAATCCCGTCGAATAATCTGCACAAATCCGTACTCGTCCATTTGGCTTGCGAACTGCTACAATCGGCGCTGCCCACTCTGAGAAGTCAACTGGTGTAATGATTCCAAGATTCTGCAGGCGGGTTAGTTCGGCGTCAACGAGTGGAACCGTGTTGAAAGGAACCGGTCGCTTGGAACAAAATACGGGCTTGGCATCAGGTTTCAGGAAAAGCTTCACTTTGGTCTTTGTGCAGTGACCCAACGATTCGTCGAAAACTTGAGCGTGCTTTGCTTGAAGTTGTTGAAGTGAATTGTTGGTTGATGGCTTGTTTTCAGATCTAATGTGGTGGCAGATTGCATCGAACGGTATTGACCACAGGTTGAACAGATCGATCCATTCTATGCCCAGCACATTGAGATCAGGAACAAACGTCACAAAACATCTTGCTTGCTTCACAACGCCATTGATAGCCGCATCACACTGGAACTCACCGATCAGACCTAGAGGCTCGCCGGACGCATTAACAGCTTCTATTGAGGGTAGCTTTGCTTCTGGCTTCTTAAGCATCATCCAGGTTGATTCGGAGATCACTGTGATATCGCTGGCTGAATCCAACTGGAGTGAAACTGCAATGCCGTTGATTGATGTCGTTACAAATTTTCTCTTCCTGCTTTGATTCGCAATTGGATTCACGATGGAAACGCTTCTGGTTTGCGTGGCTGATCCGTTCTTCTTTCCCTTGTAACGTTTGTCTTGAGGTGGTTTGGATGAACTGTCTGTAGCTTTCTTGATGCAGCCACAGTACCCCTCCTTATGGCCAGTTCGATTGCACGTCTTGCATTGATGTGTAGAAAACGGACAGTCATGAACAAAATGCATTTGGCCGCATTGCCAACAGGGAGTACAGGGTGTCTTCGATTCCATCTTCATCGAATGCTGGTGAGGCTTACCGGGTTTCTTCTCCGAGACTGCACGTATGGATGACTTCAAGCTTGATTGCTGCTCGATCATCGATGTGTCCGCTTTCAGGTTTACGAGGCGTTGAAACTCGTCGATGAGCGTCTGGATTGTTACCGGATGTTCCGCCATTTCGCCTTCGATGCGTGGTAGGAGTCGGGCTCGGATGTCTGTATATCGAGGAGCTGTGAGTCCGCAGACGAACACTATGCACTTGAACTGGTCGATCTTGCAATTCTGTAGCTCGAATTCTTCCACAGCTCTGTTCACCATGCCGCCATAGCTGATTATGTCATCGCCTTCCGACTTGACTAGCTGCAGACACTAGAACCGTCGGTGGAAAATGGAGGATTGCATGCCGAAAATCTTCTTGATTGTTGAGATGGTTTCGGTGAACTGAAGATCCTTGGGTAGCTTCGGAAGAATGTAATTCACGTATCGGCTATGAGATGCGGTATCCAGCTTCCTCAGGAGTAACCGAACTTTGGCAGCGTCGTCCAAATTCCTGGCATCACTCTCGAATAGCTCCGTGTACCAGGAAAACCACTTCTCGAATGTAATCCCGTTGTCCGGATCGAAGGTGAATTCACTGATGTTGGTCGATTGCGCTTCTAAGATTTGTTCAGTGTTCGGAGGTGCAGGAACGGCCAACCGCGTAAGAAGTTGCGTGATTTGCAGAATGGCTTCTTGCAGTTCGTTTCCTCCGTTAGCTCTTCCGCTGCTTCCTTCCGTCGGGGTTGGATTCGCAGGCATTCTTCCGGATGGATTCGTGATCTGGATCGCTTGAAAATCGTAACGTCCAGGAAATACTCGTTCGCCAACTGATAAGTATCACAACCGTGGTGAAACAATATTGAAGTAAGGGAACATGAACTCGAGTTGTAACTAATAAGCGTGTATTCACTTCAGATGCGTAGTAAGGAATAAGACATTTTTCACTTGTTGATTGGGTTAAATAAGCAACAGCCCAGTTGGTTGCTTGGTTGCTATGCAGCTCGGTTGCTCCAACATCTGAGGCTGTGTTGCTTTGATCCAACAAATATACAACTACAATCAAATAACAATATTTTCTCATTTTTTTTTTTTTTTTTTTTTTTTAATTAATTAATTTATAATTACACCCCAAACAAACCCAACTAAACCTACCCACCCCCCCCCCACCTAATTTCTATTAATTATTTCCTCTCTCAAACCTAACCAAACCAATTTTTAATTTTTTTTTTATTTAATTTATTTTTTTTATTTTACCTTCAAATTTTATTAAATAATAAAACACAACCACCACAACAATTATAATACAATACAAAAAAAAAAAAAAACAAAATAAATTACAATTACCTCGCATACGGAGAACGATGTAATTGGAAAACTACGAAAATTTAAGCGAGCACTTCACTTGTTTACTTTTCAAAATAAAACAAACAACTTAAACAATTTTTCAAACTATTACTAGCAACTTTCTTTACAGTCCTCTAGAAAAACCTTATCTCTTGAAAACTAGGCCTGTTTCGTCAATTCCTTAGTTCTTAAATTCATTAATCCCGTAGAAACCTTGAATACCCTCTTTCTTAAATTTCTTAACATATCATTTTTTCGTTTTCTAACCTAAATTATAAAATTTCTAAGTTCTTTTAGTTTCAATATTTCAAAACTCCTAATCTTAATTTCTTAGCTTCTAAATTCCTATATTCCCGAATGCTCAAACAACGTAAATTTTAAAATATGAAAATTTCCTAAATTATTAGATTCCTAAAATCATTTACACATAAATTCGTTTGTTCGTTAATTCGTTAATTTATTCATGTGTTAATTTGTTAATTCATTCATTCCTGAATTTAAGCATTCGTTAATTCGTTAAAACGATAAGTCGCCAATAATTTGTTAATTCGATTTTATGTTCAAACATTAATGTGGTAATCATTAAATTCGTTAGTTAGTAAATTCATTAATTCGGTTGTTCTTAATTCGTTAATTCCCTAGTTTGAAAATTCGTTAATCAATTCGTAATTTCGTGTGAACGGAATCAAAAATTATTTTAAACTAGCTGAACCCGGTGCGTGCGCTGCTACGCTTGCAACTAAATGAAGGAAAATTTAATATAACTGTCATGTTTATGGTTTTTTTTCCGAAATGAGTTTTTTTCTTCTTGAATAAGCAGGGGTTCAAACTTTTATCAAAACATGCTTCTTACCCGAGAAATACACGGTTTGTGTTTAAGTAACCTGGATAATTCTCATTTTTGGTTGAAATTTGTGTTTCATTTGTATGGGAGCCCTCCCTTCCAGAGGGGGGTGGTTTCTCAAACCACCATACAATAATTGACTTCAAAACCCTCCACATGCCAAATTTGGTTCCATTTGCTTAATTAGTTCTCGAACCATCACACTGGGCTCATCGATTATAATAAAAATGTGAGTTTCATTTGTTTGAAGCCCCCCCCCCTCAGAAAGGGAGGGGTCTTGAACTACCATAGAAACATTCTTGCCTTCAAAACCCCCCACATGCTAAATTTGATTCGATTTGCTTGATTAGGTCTCGGGTTATGATAAAATTTGTGTCTCATTTGTAAGAGAGAGCCCCTTCCTGAGAGAGAAGTGGTCTCAAACAATCATAAGAACCTTCCCCAGCCCCAAAAACCCCTTCATATAAATTTTCACGTTGCTCGGTTCAGAACTTTCCATGTCTATAAGGGTCTGACAGACAGAAATTCATTTTTATGTATATAGAAATCTAGCCTCCAAAAACCTCCATATGCTAAAAGTGGTTTCGTTTACTTGATTAGTTCTCGAGTCATGCAGAAATTTGCTTTTTATTTGTAAGGGGAGCCCCCCTCCCCTTCAAAATGGGGAGGGGTATTGAACTGCTATAGAAACATTTCTTGCCTTCCAAAACCTCCACCTGCCAAATGTGGTTCCATTTGCTTCATTAGTTCTCGAGTTATGCAGAAATTTGTGTTGCATTTGTATGTAAACCCCCCCTCCTTCCCCCTTCCAGATTGCGTAGGAGTCTCAAACTTCCATGGAAACATTTCTCTCCTCCAAAAACCTCCACATGCCAAATTTGGTTCCATATGCTTGATTGGTTCTCGAGTTATGCACAAATTTGTGTTTCATTAGCATGATAGCCCCCCTCTTACAGAGGGCGGAGGGGTCTTCAGTTACCTTAGAAACATTTCTTGCCTTAAAAAACCTCTACCTGCCAAATTCGGTTCCATTAACTTGATTAGTTCTAGAGTTATGCAGAAACTTGTGTTTCATTTTTATGGGAGCCTCCCTTTATAGAGAGGGGAGGGGTCTCAAACTACCATAAAAACATTTCTTGCCTTCAAAAACTTCCGCATGCTAAATTTGGGTTTCTTTGCTTGATCAGTTCTCGAGTTATACATAAATATGTGCTTCATTTGTATGGGAGCCTCCCTTTCTAGAGAGGGGAGGGGTCTCAAACTACCATAAAAACATTTCTTGCCTTCAAAAACTTCCGCATGCTAAATTTTGGTTTCTTTGCTTGATCAGTTCTCGAGCTATACAGAAATATGTGTTTCACTTGTATGGGAGCCTCCCTTTCTAGAGAGGGGAGGGGTCTCAAGCTACCATAAAAACATTTCTTGCCTCCAAAAACTTCCGCATGCTAAATTTGGGTTTCTTTGCTTGATCAGTTCTCGAGCTATACAGAAATATGTGTTTCATTTGTATGGGAGCCTCCCTTTCTAGAGAGGGAGGGGTCTCAAACTATCATAAAAACAATTCGTGCCTTCAAAAACTTCCGCATGCTAAATTTGGGTTTCTTTGCTTGATCAGTTCTCGAGTTATACATAAATATGTGTTTCATTTGTATGGGAGCCTCCCTTTCTAGAGAGGGGAGGGGTCTCAAACTACCATAAAAACATTTCGTGCCTTCAAAAACTTTCGCATGCTAAATTTGGGTTTCTTTGCTTGATCAGTTCTCGAGTTATACATAAATATGTGTTTTATTTGTATGGGAGCCTCCCTTTCTAGCGAGGGGAGGGGTCTCAAACTACCATAAAAACATTTCGTGCCTTCAAAAACTTTCGCATGCTAAATTTGGGTTTCTTTGCTTGATCAGTTCTCGAGTTATACAGAAATATGTGTTTCATTTGTATGGGAGTCTCCCTTTCTAGAGAGGGGAGGGGTCTCAAACTACCATAAACACATTTCGTGCCTTCAAAAACTTTTGCATGCTAAATTTGGGTTTCTTTGCTTGATCAGTTCTCGAGCTATACAGAAATATGTGTTTCATTTGTATGGGAGCCTCCCTTTCTAGAGAGGGGAGGGGTCTCAAACTACCATAAAAACATTTCGTGCCTTCAAAAACTTCCGCATGCTAAATTTGGGTTTCTTTGCTTGATCAGTTCTCGAGTTATACAGAAATATGTATTTCATTTGTATGGGAGCCTCCTTTTCTAGAGAGGGGAGGGGTCTCAAGCTACCCTAAAAACCTTTTTTGCTTTCAAAAACTCACAAATGCTAAATTTGGTTTCTTTTGCTTGATTAGTTCTCGAGTTGTGTAGAAATTTGTGTTTCATTTGTGTGGGAGCCCCGATTTCCAGTGAAGGGAGGGGTCTCAAACCATAATAAGATTATTCTCCGGCCCTAAAAATCTCTGCATACAAAATTTCACGCCGATCGGTCCTTCCGCTCGCGAGTTAAATCGTGACAAAGGAAACCCCAACTCATTTTTATTATATAGATATGTGTTTCTAACTGAAATTTAGATTTTTTAACCTAGTTCATATATTCAGAAGGTTCAATCGCTTTACGGAGCCGACATTTCTTTGCTTTTTGATAACACGAAACAATATGTTTAGTAGGAATTGGACCGTTTACTCGCGGTTTATTCAAGGTTAAATGAGGTGACATTTTTTGGGAATGGATTGGACGAAGGAACATGAGAATCGAATTCTGTAGTCTCATCAGAGTCGCGTGCACTAGATCGTTATTCGATATCATCAGGGCTCCCTTTTTCTGTTCGTCCGGTTGTGATGACCTTTGGGCAACGAAGAGAATCATCATGATGTCGGAACAAATCAATCACAAACTAATGAACAAAGAAAAAACACAAACAGATTAAACTTTATTTCTAGACATTTTGAGAGAAACATCAAGATTCGCATTTTCACTCTGGAAGTGTAAACCTCGCGTTTTATCGACGGAATAAAGATCCGTTTCATGTTGAGAAAACCCAACAGGTTATAGGCCCAGCCGTGAGGAAATAGTCATTTTGGAGAAAAAGTAAAAGTGGAGAAATGTGTTTTTGCGGAAAGAACTAATTTTTTGTTCGTTGCGTTTTAAGGTTACAAGCAAATGGCGGAAGCGAAAGTGGCGTTTGAGAAGTTGAACGATGGAAACTACGCCGTATGGAAGTTCACAATGGGTCTTCTGCTGCTAAAGGAAGGTTTGGTGAAGACGGTGACGGATGCTGCTCGCAGACTGGTCCTTGAAAGACGGAAAGGCCCGAGAGATGATTGGACTCGCGGTGGAAGATAACCAGCTGATGCACATTATTTGCCGGGAGACGGTGAATTTGGGACGCATTGAAGAAAATGCATGAGGAAGCGTCTTTGTCCAAAACACTCCACATTTTGCGAAAGTTGAGCATCTGAACGAGATGACAACAAAGTGACAGCACGGCAGAATCGACTTGAAGTGAAGGAAGAAGGCTTGGAGGATTGAGTTTCGCTCATCTTATCGAGCCTTCCGCAATCAGACGGTAGCTTAATAAATGTAATAGAGAGCCGCCCGGAAGAAGAATTTACGGTGAACTCTGAGAAGAGCAAGTTACGAGACAAATTGCAGCGTCGTCGCGAGTGTGATGATGGTGGGCAAGGTGAAAGCGTTCAAAAATTTCACGAGTGGTGGTTCCAAATCCTTCGAAAAGAAAAATCAGAAGATCGGTGCTTGTCATAACTGTCAAGTGGTGGGACACTCTAGACGGATTTGTCCAAAGCTGGTTAAGGATAAAGAAAAATTGAATAAGTCCGAGGTGAATCTGGCCGTCGAGCAGCCAACTGAGATGGAGATATGTTTGGTTGGTGTTGAAGGGTTGACCTGTGGTAGTTGGACTTCGGTGCCACATCGCATAAAATTTATGACCAGTAACGCATCGCTCCTGACCAATGCGGACGCTTCGAAGCATTCTGAGATTTTTTGGCGGGTGGAACGAAGGTTAAATATAGCGGTGCTGGCAATGGATTGTTGATCTTAGTGACGGGAAGTGGTTTCCGGATGACCGTCAAACTAACCGATGTGTACCACGTGCCTTCTCTTGCAGGGAATCTCCTGTATATGAGCCGAATCTGTGATTTGGGCTACAAAGTGTGTTCCGACAAAGGTGGCTGCAAAGTGATGCGTGGTAAAGTTGCAGTGCTTGCTGGGTAGAGGTGTGGAGGCTTGTATCGCCTGAAGCATTTTTCGGAGCGAGCACTGCTGTCGAAAGCAGAACATTCAGAATTGTGCGAACACGAGAGCGGGAAGACTGGGTCATCGAGATCGTAATGCGGTATCGAAGATCGTCCTAAAAGACCTGAAAATGCAAAAAAAGTGACGTTAAGGGCTTATGTTGAAGCATTCTCGACGGCGGCCATTACCTCAAAATTTAAAATTGATATAATTCAGAATCTGTACTAGATATTGAATATTTCATCACATCAGTTTGTATGCTTACTTGCTGTGAGCAATCTGGTGGAGTTCGATTCGATGTTCATTCACTAACAATCGAGATTTATCAATTTGAAATAACGAGGTAAGTTTGCAAGCGTAGTTTTCCGACAGAATCTCAGAGCAAGTCTCACGCTGTCGCACGGAGGCGGTCAGTCCTAGTAGCAACAGGTATTATGTGATTCTAGTGGACGATTACAGCTGCTACTCAGTGTTGTACCTGTTCAAAGCTAAATCAGAAGTGGATTCGAAACTAATGTGGAAAACTCAGTTTGGATATGTTTTGAAAGTCATTTGGTCAGACGGATTTGGAGAATATTCTGGTGCTGCACTGAAGAAGTACCTGTCGGAAAGTGGTATCGTTCTTCAGCAAACGGCTCCGCATTCGCCCCAACAAAATGGGAAACAGGTATTCGAAGAGATAGCGAGATGTCTTCCCAAGCAGTACTGTTAGAACGGCTAACTACTTGCAAAAGCGTCTTCCCACTTCAACCGTTGAGAGGCCACCGTATGAGTCTTGGCATGAACAAAGAAGCCATCCTATGCTCATCTGGAGTTTTGTTCTAAGTTTTTGGATCGGAAGCCTTCGTACATGTGCCGAAGGAAAAGCACTGGAAACTGGATTTGCAGGCTTTCAAAATGACTTTTGTCGGCTATGCGGAGGGCTTGCACCTACATAGCGACTGGATTGTCATTAGCCGAGATGCAAAGTTCCTGGAAGTGAGCAGCGGTGAAGAATCTATTCACAATAACAATGATTTGGTCAAAGAAGAGCTAGTGGTTCCTGAGGAAACACAACTTAAAGTGGTTGAATTGTCAATCAGTGGCGCGGACGAAGATGGAGCGAATAGTTCAGATTCGGATGGTTCCTGAATCATCCGTCGGAGGGAGATTTATCTTTTTGTGGATTTCCTCTGAAGGCGTTCGATGCGATCGCACAGAGAATGCCACCAAGAAGATTATTGGATGAACTCTTTGTAGCTGCTGCGATAACAAAGGACGACGAATCGGAACAGAGGAATCTACAGGAAGCATTGCGATGTGATGAAAGTGTTGAATGGAAAATTGCCATGGACGAAGAGATGCAGTCACACGCTGATAATGGAACCTGAAATTTGGTGCAGCTGTCTGCTGGTCGGAAACCCGTCGATGCTCAAGGATATTGGACATGCCTGAATCTCAAGGGTTTTTGAATATTGCTGACAAACGCAATTTGTTGCTGAAGCATTACGACGATAAGACCGCATACTAGAACGGTCTACGTCAGGAAGAGTTCAAAATGGGACAACCAGCGGATATGAAGAAAAAAAATAAAGAGTAACATTTGCATACAGTACTTCAGCAATTGGGGTTCAATCAGAGTACTAAATGTAACAATGGGAAACGCATCTGAAAAATAAATCGAGAAGATATATTTTTGTGTGAAGAATGAGTTCAAGATGACTGATCTCGGCGAAGTAAGATTTTCTGGGGTTGGAAGTCAAACGTCGTCATGGAAACTATGGAATTTCACTCGAAGGATAGATCGATCGTATGGCCGTGCATTTGGGACTCTCGGATGCTAAGGGTGCCATATCTTCAATGGACGAAGGATTTAGAAAGGCGGCTGTCGAAGGTTCTCTGCTGGAGGATAGCATGAACTATAAAGGCATTGTTGAGGCGCTTTTGTATGTAACGGTTTGTGCAAGACCGGACATAGCAGTTAGTGCTTCAATGCTAGGACGCAGTGTTTCTGCGCCGGTTATAGTGGTGACCAAGCGAGTTGATGATAATCCGGAACTTCAAATGGTGAGTTGACAACTAGGAAGAAGGATGCGACCTACCTCCGGTCCTCACAAGTTCCTTCCTCACGCCTCTACGAGTCATATGATCACAACAGACTGCCAGCTGAAACATGGAGACGCTGGTTAGCGTAGCCTGGGCAATGTTGTCAATTTGACAATAGCGAAGGGGGGTGCGACTGAAGATCGTATTGTATATTTTCCATTCTCATTTAATTTCCATACCGGCAAAGTTTGCCGGGGTAAATTCGATAGTTATGTGCATGGTAGTGATGGTAGTGGTTGGACATCAGTCTACTCATCACACGGATGAAGTCACGACTTACCTGCAGGTCCTTAAATCACGCCCCGATGAAACAGCAATAATGATGATATGTAACAGTCGTCCTAGATTTCCAGTGTCCCAATCGGTTTGTCAACTCGAAAGAGTACTCTGACGTACTAAATGGTAAAACTTATCGTGTGAAATTTGTCTTTCATAAAAATCGCCTTCCTATGCACCGACCTTTGTGAGCGAGTCCGCTTTCTCGTTGCCTGAGATTGAGCAATGTGAAGGGACCCATACAAAGGTGATCAAATATGATCTTTCGACCAGCACACACATCTATTGCCTTAGTTTTGAAAGAAAATAAGATGATTATCTACTAGGCTTCATCGACCGAAGAGCCTCATTCGAACTGAGGCTGTCCGAGAAAATGAAGTAATGGTCTGCCGGCATGTTGGAAATCAGCCTCAATCCGAAGTTGATTGCTGCCAGCTCAGCAAAATAAACAGAACAAGTTTCCTGAAGCTGGTGGAAGGCGCTAGAGTTTTCATTGAAGACACCGAAGCCAGTGGATCTATTGAGGCGAGACCCATCAGTGAAAACCCTTTTTTTCGGAATTGACGTGTTGGTACTTTTCAGCAGAAATACGCGAAATTATTATATTATTATTATTATAACTGCTATAGGTGAAGTGAACACGGTCTGGTTTACAACACGGAAGATACATATTCGACGATTTGTAATGGTGGTAAATTTTCATAAATCGAGATTGTGTGTTCAGAGCTAACATTTCTTCAAAATTATCTATTACAAATGCGTTTTTCGATTCTGGAGAGGTTTTACTCCTGTCAGAACTTCGAGACTCATGTTATGCGTTGAGAGCCTACAGCCAGAGCAATACGCAGATAACGATATTGAATACGTTCCAATTTTATAAGGTGACTTTTTCTCGCCAAGAGAATTCCATACTCTAGAACAGAGAGAATAGTAGTTTTATAAAGAGTTATGAGGTCTCCAGGACGAGCACCCCACCATGTACCACAAATTGATCTTTTGCTTTAAATACGTAATGTCGGTATTCCAAGAGAACATTGAATCAAATCAGACCCCAAGGTATTTGACAAATAACGATAGGGCAATGTTTCTGCCCAAAAGATGAAGTTGAAATTGGGCTGGATACGGCTCTGAAAATTTGATTTTGCATTGCTTTTAATTTTAATAAATTTGATGTCCAATTTACAACCTCCTTATTCTTCGCGCGATGTAGTGTACATCAAAAGCAGTCGGTCAGAAGACATCTGAACTATTCAATTTGACCATAATAATTCATACAATCATGTGACTCTGTTGATTAATAGTTTGACATCAGCACCGATCGACTTTAAATCATTTTATTGCACTAATTACAAATTGGATATTCAACTTAGTTCCGCCGTTATATAAACTTCAAACCTTATGCGCAGAATCTCGCTCACAATTGGGGTGATTCTTCTTCACAAACCACCCCTGCATGGTAATGGTGCAGGTGAGCAGGTAAGCAGGTAAAAAGATAACCACCGTTACTTAATCTTCTAACTACGCTTTCACCCAACAGTTTCACCTAATCTTCAACCGGCCTCGTAAATCATGGCAGCAATAAATCTTCCAGCATATAAGCACAAAACTAACCAGCCAAGATGTGCTACGTCCAGTCTCCGTTCCTTCAGTACACTTTCAACTTCACCATGCTCAAACCATCCGATGTGGATCTCTCGGACGACGATGTCCAGCAAGTTGTTCGACGGTACTTCCAAAACTTCACAGTTCAACCAACGGTGCAAGAAGCTTATATCGAACAGTTCGGTGGCGGAAGCCCAGATGGGTTTCTAGCGGATCATTTTGCACTGAAAGTGGTTGTTGACATGAACGAATCCAAGCCGAGAGAATATTCGTTCTTTATGAAGGCAGTTCCGAAGGGGAATCTGAATCTGGCCAGGTATCTAGACGAGATTGGAAGTTTCCGGAAAGAGGTGGCGCTTTGTGAGAAAGTGATTCCCGAAATTCAACGGTTGATTTCTGAGAGGCAGGTTGTTCCACGGTACCTGCTTACTAAAGATGACCGATTGATCGTGATGGAGAATCTCAAGATGAGGGGCTTTGATATACTGAAAGGGAACAGTGGATTGATGGATGTTGCGCATCTGCGAAAGGCACTGGAGACGTTGGCTTGGTTTCATGCGGGGTCGATACTGCTGGAGGAGAAGGAAGGACGTGGACTTATGCAGTTGTTTCCAGATGTTCTAACAGAGAATGCCTGGACAGGAGTGGAAGGAAGTACGCGAACGAGGGACGTCGAAAATGTGGTCGTTTTGTGGTGCGAGTTTATGAGGGTTACGGAGCGAGATTCGTGTAAGTTGGAAAGCATACTGGCTGTTCTTCCCGATACGATAAGAAGTTTGTATGGATTCGTGAAGTCCTCAAAGACATGGAGAAATGTGTTTAGTCATGGTGATCTCTGGAGTAATAACGTAATGTTCCAATCTTCAGCAGGGGGAGAACCACAGAAATGCATCTTGGTTGATTTCCAGTTATCTCGATACACTCCTCCTGCTTACGACATTCATTTGCTGCTATCCTTGACTACCACATTCGAGTTCAGGTGTAAACATATGAACTCCCTACTGGATGGTTACTACAATACTTTTCAACAGATCTTAACTGAAAAAGACATCGACGCATCGACGATCTACACGAAAGAGTCATTCATGGATAGTTGCGAATACTACCGGTTGGCAGGCCAAATCCACGGTTGCATCATAGGTCCTGAGGTCTTATTACCAATGAGCTCCATAGACCAAGTGTTTGCCCTGGCAGTCGATTGCGCCGGGTTCATGCCCCTTCCAAAGGTAAACATTTGCCTAAATGCATTCCGAACAGACGAAAGCTATCGCACACGAATGCTGGACATGGTGCAAGAGTTGCTACCTACCGGGTCAGCATAAGGCAAATAGATCTTGATTGACTGATCGTATAAGATAGCGTTGCCGGCTTGTAAATCTGGCACAAGATGCAAATAATCTACCGCAAAACATTTGGCTTCAAATAGGGAAACGGGTGTTCGCTCGTGAATTCAGTAGGCAATGCAGTCCACAGTTGCAGTTCCAGAGTTCAGTGGCGATGAGCTGGTGACGATCGTTTCCAGCGCTATCGGATATCCACGGGACTCGATCACCATCCAGGATCACAGCGTGGAGCGATTCAGTTCGACTGTCGATGGCTTTCTCGCGGAGCACTATGCGCTACGAGTTGACGTTCGCTGCGCAAAAATTCCTCCGGATCAATGCGATAGGAAATTATCGTTCTTTGTGAAGGCGTTTCCTCAGCGGAATCCTTGTCTGATGGAATATCTGGAGAGCATCGGGTCGTTCCGGAAGGAGATAACGTTGTTTGAAGAGGTGCTTCCTAGAATTCAGAAGGCGGTGGGAGGGAGACACTTCGCAGGGAAGGTGTTTTTGACGAAAGCGGGTGGATTGATCGTTATGGAGAATCTGAAGGCGATAGGCTATGATATCGTAGCGGGGAATAATGGACTGTTGGATGGATTTCAGCTGCGCAAGGCGATGGATGCGTTGGCGAAATTACATGCCGGATCGATGATCGTTGAGAAACAGGAAGGGAAGAGTTTGATGGAGCTGTTTCCTGGCGTTTTGGATGAGAATGCTTGGATCGAATGCGCAAATAGTGTTCGCAGGAAGGACGTTGAAAATGTTATTCAGTTCTGGTGTGAGGTGGTTAAGTTTTCGGAAAAGAACCCTAAGCGACTGAGTGTCATTTTGAGTGAGCTCCCGAAAGTGATGCGTGGGATTTATGAGTATGTCAAACCATCGTCGAAATTTCAGAATGCACTCTGCCACGGAGATTTGTGGAACAATAATCTCATGTACAGATCACTAGCTGGCATCCCAGAAGATTGCATTCTAGTAGATTTCCAGATGGCCAGATACGTCCCCCCTGCTTACGACGTGAATCTGCTGATAAGTCTATCAACATCTCGAATATTTAGGAAACAACATTTCGAATCTTTGGTGATGGATTATTATGAAAACCTTCGTAAGCTCATAGCGCCTCACGAGCTCCACGTTTCAGAGGAAGACTTCATGGCTTCATGCAAATACTATCAACCAGCTGGACTAATCCACACCTGTTTGATCAGTCCCGAAGTACTGCTACCTCAGACTTACCTGCAGCAAGTGGTGTCCCAACTGGACGCCAGCTGTGGATTTATGCCAAAATCGAAGGTTTCCATCTGTTTGAAGGCCTTCCAAGTGGACATTCCCTATCGCAACAGACTACTGGACATGTTGGACGAACTCATTGATACCGAAATTTTACAGCAATAAACTGGCCATGTGATCATCAGTTCAGAGTTTTTTATTTGAATCCGAACAAATATTCAACAGTTTCTTCAACCGAATCGAGCAGAGTTTCCCGATAATAGCGATCCGTACGGAAGAATTCCATGAGCACTGCATCCCTGCTGATGAGTCCAAACTCGTGATAGGCTTCCGGGTCCTTGACGTGTAGTTCGCTTAGATATCCTTCCGGGAGGTTCACGTAAGCATGCAGGACTCCAGACCAAAGAAGTCCGAATAGTTTGTAGTACTCCAAACTTTCCAGAAACTGCTTCAACGGAAGAAGTTTCTCGATATCCAGGTTGAGTTTCTGTAGCTTCTCTGTCAGTTGTTGGTGATAGTATTCTACGTAGAAACCGTACAGCTCGTCTCGTTGAGGTCTTCGGGTCAGCAGGTAGATGGTACACAGAAAATCGATAGCAGGTGGTTGATATCGAGCTATTTGGAAGTCGATCAAAATGCAATCCAACGGTTTATCATAGTTGACTGCTCCGGCTTGATCGTTTTCAAATCTGAACATCATGTTGTTATACCAAAGATCTTTGTGAACAATGACCGATTGGAAACGATCAGTCGGCTCCGATAATTCGAAAATTCGATGCATTCTGCCTAGCATATTCGCCTCGATGGTGGCTTTGTATTCGGGATTCTGGGAGTATTTGGAACCTTCCAAAGCCACTTTTAAAATGCCCTGAAAACGCTCGATTTGAATTTATTAAAGTCAATGTAAAATCTACTGACCTTTAGTCCTGCCAGAAACCAAACATTTTCCCTCATGAACGTCGTTTCGAAAAGCATCGTCTTGAATTTAGCACCTAGTTTCTCCCCATTCATTCTGTTGTACTCCAAATCCAACGCACAGGCATGCATCTGTGCCATTCGTTCCAATATCAGCTTCATGTGAGCCTTGCCAAACGATCTCTGGAAGGGCATCGAACTATAGCCGATATCCGCTAGATCTTCCATCACCATCAGATCGTCCCGTGCCAACCAGCAAGCCGGTCTCCATTTGATCACTCTGTCTGGATTCTGTTCGAAAGCTGAAAATAGTTCCCGATAGCAAACGGCTTCTTTAGTGAATAAACCGAATTCCACGATCACTTGACGCTGCTTTGGATCTGTAAAAGGGAGGCACTTGAGGAAGTATTTGTAGTCGCGGGTTTGTGTATTGTCCTGGAATAGAGCCGGTCTTAAAATGGTTTCGATTCGAATAGGGGTTGCATTTACCAACTCTACGGTCACCACCAGATGAGCGTATTCACCCAAATATCCCGGCTGTCCGGCTACCTTATCTAGTCGGTAGCTGACCACTCGAAACGTGCCATAGGAATTTCTCACCACCTCGGCGCACTCCTCAGTCGAAATGAGGTCACTTAAATTTACCATCTTTCTGCTTTTCCTGAGCGCTAATCCACTCGACGTGCGCGCGGTCGGACGAATGAATAGCATCCACTTGAATGAGTGTATCTTCTAGCGCTCAATTGTCGCCTAGCAGGTGCACCGAAAAAAAATATGTGCTAACTAGGCACTAGTTCACTCTTGCTCGGGCAAACGATATTTGCATAGCACTCAAAGTATTTGTTTCCACCGTGTACACTTTTGTTGCTCTTATCATTTCGATAAAATGTTAACTCAACTACGGTGTCTCTTTGTGTTGGAATATGGAATGATTTGCATTTTTCATTCGCAAATTTTATTGAATGTATGTTCTTATTTTTATGATGATCAAATAGGATAATATCACGTGAATGATGCAAAGCGAAATTTTCATTTGAATCCGAACAGATACTCCAGAGTTTCATCCATTGAGTCTAGGAGAGTTTCCCGATAGTACCGATCCGTGCCGAGAAACTTGGTCAAAAGAGCCTCTCTGTTAGCCGTTCCAAATTCGTGATAGGCCTCTGGCTCCTCGACGTGCAGTTTGCTGAGATATCCTTCCGGGAGGTTCACGTAAGCATGCAAAACTCCAGACCAGATGAAGCCAAAAAGCTTGAAGTACTCCAAAGTTTCCACGAATTGTTGCATGGTAGAATATTTTCAACATACAGATTGAGCATCCTACCCCTACTGCTTATAATAGCAATTCACGTAGAAGTCGTACAGTTCACTGCGCTGGAATCGTCGAGTCAACGTGTAGATGGCACACAGTAAATCAAGATGGCACAACAGGAAAGGCTGTTGATACCGAACCAATTGGAAATCGATCAGTACGCAATCCATCGGTCTCTCGTAGTTGACCGCTCCGGTTTGAATTGCTCAAATCGATGCATCAAATTGTTATACCAAATGTCCCTGTGAACCAACAAACATTTTCGATGGCTCCGATAACTCGAAGATTCTATTCATTCTTTGAACCAGGTCCGCCTGGATAACTGACTTGTATTTTGTTTTTTTTTTGCATACTTGGATCCTTCCAAAGCTGCTGTAAAAATCCCCTAAAAATATTCAAAAACTGATTTCAAAGAACCGCCCGTCAAACATCTAAACAACTTACCTCCAAACCCGTGATAAACCATGCGTTCTTTTTCGTAACTACCAACTCGAAAAGCATTCCTCCAAATTTCTCCACCAGCCTCTCCTCATTCAATCGATTGTATTCCAAATCCAGCGAACAAGCATGCTTCTGTGCCGTTCGTTCCAATACCAGCTCGATGTAAGTTTTGCGAAAGGGTGTCTCAAAAGGCATTGCCCGATATCCGCCTTCAACTAGATCTTCCATCACGATCAGGTCGTCCCGAGCCAGCCAAATTTTCGGTCTCCATTTGATCAACTTCTTGGATGTTTGTTCAAACTAACCGAGCAATTCCCTATAGCAAACAGCTTCCTTAGTGAAGATCCCATGTTTCAGAACGAACTGCCGCTGTTTGAGATCGCTCTTTGGTAGACACTTGAGAAAGTATTTAACGATCAGGGGTTAACCATTTTCCAAGAATTGAATCACAAATTCATCAAATAAAATTTCATTCTTGAGATTTTAAGCTACCTGTTCTGAGGTCACAACGAGATGCGCGTATTCCCCAATGTATCCGGGGTTTCCTTCGATTTTATCCACGAAATAGTTAACAACCCGCAAGGCGCCCTATTGCGCAAGAGATTATCGAACCACTTGGGTGCATTCGTCATTTGAAATTAGATCAACCAAGCTTGTCATTCTTACATGGGCAAGTCGAACGAATGGCGTGAAAATGCATCTTTCAAGAATTCCAACTCGAGTGACGTGCCTTATCACGTCGACAAACGATGCACTTGAATAGTTTGCGATAGATTTACCACATCATGTCCATTTGTTGTACTTAAATCGAACTCTGTTTGATATGCATTGTCTAATGAAACTTATTTCGTTCGTTACTTGGTTTCGAGGGATACTGCTAGAGTTCTGGCTATGATAGAAAATAATGTTGAAGATTCAACTCCTCAGGGACTTGTGGAGTCCAAGTAAGCGTGATTTCCGGCACTAAAGTGTATCCAAATTAAGTTCTGTAGCTCAACAACCCCTCTAGAAAGTTCTTCCGGCAATGTTCACGTCATCAGCGAAACAGATGAACTGGTTGAATTTATAGATAATCGCACCACGCATTTGAAACTCCGTGCATTTCACAACACCTTCTAGAACAAGGAGGGGTGGGGGATGTATCCCCCTGTGCCGGCACTTCGCACAGCTCGAGTAGTCATCAGGACCCCCTCATTACCAGCCAAGCCCATGGTCGAGGCCAGCGAGGTTGATAATTTTTTACCCGGCGGGGCCTACGGGGCTACTTTTCGTCAAGGGAGCCAGTGGCGGTGAGGTGAAAGAGACCGAGATTGACGCCCGGCGCGGCGTTCACCCCACTGAACTACTACTCATTCTGTACGGTGGTGCTAAAAATACTCTAAATTAAACCTTACATAAGTGACAAGAGGAGAAATTACATAAATATTAGAGATTTAATATCTGTAACGAAACCCACTGGGCTGGCCGCACGGTTTGGCTCAAATGCCGGTCTAGTGTGAGACGAGATCGTTGGCGACTGCGCGAAAGGATAGAGTAGGTGTAGATGGTATAGGTAGAAAGAGAATCAAAACAAAAACAAACCTGAAATTAGGATTGAAATAGTGCGGTCTTTTCGGAGCCAAAGTTAAATGATTAGTATTTATCGGTTAAAATCTATATTTTCGGTAAAAATTGTGTAAAGTGCAGTTCCAGTAGGAAGGTGCAATTGGAGTAAAACACGGTATGAAGAAAAGATAAATTGAACGAAGAACAAACTCATTTGGATGTGTATATTTGTGTATAGGTTACATTAGGAGGCAAGTTTCACCTGTTTCACTAAACTAGTTTCTGTAATCGATCTGCAAAGAATTGAAGTGAGTATTAGCGATTAAAACTTGCGAAACACTATTAAATTAAGTAACGTAAAATTCTATTTAGACTAGTGTTGAAACCATTTGAGATCGTGAAGTTGAAGTAATCGTTGTAAGAGGTGTAGCGGAGAAACTATCTCTGTAAGTAGTAAGAACATAATTTGTTAAAATGATTGAAAATAAATTGAAGTGAATTACAGTTTGACCGGCTAAATCAACTGCTACGAAACGGTGGTGCATTCCTCAACGATTTCCGAACAAACTCAAAAGAGATATGTCGGATTTGGGAGCCGCAAAAGCGAACGTAGACTTCACGATGACTGCCTGTGCCGCTTGTACGATGACGTCAGATACCGATGAGGGCATGGTCGGTTGCGATGGATGCAACAACTGGTACCACTACCGGTGTGTTGGTGTGAACGAGAAGGAAATTCGGAAACAGGAGAAGTGGTTCTGCCCAGCGGAAACTTGCCAGAATGCCGAAGAGGAGCTGGCGAAGAAGTTGGAAGAGAACAGGAAGAAAGTACCGAAAGGAAGGAAAACGCTTGGAGTGGACGATGCCTCCGATAAATCTAGCTCCAAGTCGGACCGCCAATCCGGCGCCGGATCATCGTTCGAGAAGAAGATGAAAGCTATGGAGAAGGAACAGCGGGCGAAGGAGAAGGAAATAGAGGAGGAACGTCAACTTTGGGAGAAGCGGATGGAAATGGAACGGATCCTGAAAGAGAAAAGACTGCAAATGGAGACTGAAATGCGACAAAGGGAAATGGCGCAGGAAAGAGAGCTGTTGGATAAGGCGTTGCGAGAACAGCAAGAGCATTTGGATAAAATGGAGCGAATGCGACAACAGTACCAGGCGAAGACGGCGATTGTGAAAAAGAAGCTTAACACTTCCAGCGCGGAGAAGAAGCAGGACTCCCAGGAACTAGCGCAGCAGGAGAAATCAGGAACGTCGAAAAAGGGTGGAAATGTGAAGCTAACAAAGAAATCCGAATCGGAAGAAGAAGATACAGAGGAGGAAGATAGTGAAGATGAAAGCTCGGATGAAGAGTGCGAAGATTGCAGCTGCTCCGAAGAAGAGGAAAGCCAAGAGTCTGAAGAAAAGTCCGAAGGAGAATCCGAAGAGGAATCGGACGAAGATGAGAAAAAGAAGCAGAAGAAAAAGACGCAGAAGAAAAAGAAGCGTGTAGTCAGGGAAGAAGAGCCAAACGGGCTGGGGTGCAACCCAGCGGGGCCTACAAAGTCACAACTGACTGCGCGGAACGGAATTTCCAGGAAGCTTCCTGTATTCTCTGGAAAACCGGAAGAGTGGCCACTTTTTATCGGCAGCTACGAGGCGTCCAACAAAGCCTGCGGTTACAACGATATTGAGAACCTGGTTCGACTGCAGGAGTGCCTCAAAGGACCGGCACTCGAAAGTGTTCGAGGGCAATTGTTGCTGCCGAAATCGGTCCCGAAGGTGATTACAAAATTGCAACAACTCTACGGACGACCGGAACAACTTCTACAATTTCACCTAGAGAAGGTTAACCGGCTAGAAGCCCCGAAGGCCGAACGGTTGGAAACTTATCAGTCAAAACCGGATTAATTGCAAAGAAAACAAACAATGACTCCGATACTGACCATGCATCAGAACCCTAGTCTTAACCAATTCAAACTATAGAACATCAAATATAAAATGAGAATTCACATAAATGAAGACTAACCATTTTTTTTTAACTCTTTATTAATTCCAAATTTTCCAAAATTCATATATTAATCTAGGTGCTCCTGCTAAGTAATTAACATTTTAACCTTATATGCTATCATTCATATCTAATTGTGTTAATATTATTTTTACCTTGTCTATTCAGTATTTTTAACATGGGTTTTTTTTTGCCTGCGTGTAAGAATAATTATTGATTTCTTAAAACTAGTTCTTATCTTTAGAGAGAATTGATCATTGCAATTGAAGATTGCAAAGATTTTTGTCTAAAATTATGAATTATTTTGTTGGACATTTCTTCTAGAGTCTCAATGTTTGAAATTCTATGTAATTCAATAGTACTGAACCGGGGTGGCAGCTTCAAAATCATTTTCAGAACTTTGTTCTAAATCCTAGGAAGTGCTTTTTTCCTAGTAGCACAACAACTAGACCATTTTGCACAGCATAAAGCATGGCCGGTCTAAAAATTTGTTTAAATATTAGAAGTTTGTTCTTCAAACAAAGTTTGGATTTTCTGTTTATAAGAGGATATAAACATGTTATATATTTATTACATTTGGCTTAAATGCCCTCAATGTGATCTTTAAAAGTTCACTGAATTGCAATGGAACATTTTTGATCAAGTATCAGTCCAAGATATTTTACTTGATTTGACCAAGAAATTGGAACTCCGTTCATAGTGACCATATGACTATTACTTGGTTTCAAAAATGCAGCTCTAGGCTTGTGTGGGAATATTATAAGTTGAGTTTTGGAAGCATTAGGAGAAATCTTCCATTTTTGAAAATAATCTGTAAAAATGTCCAAGCTTTTTTGTAGCCTCATGGATATAACACGAAGACTTTTCCCATTAGCGGAAATGCCTGTGTCATCAGCACAGCAAGATTTTTGACAGCCTTGAGCTAAATCAGGGAGATCTGAAGTGAAAATGTTAAGTATTGGCCCAAGAATGCTACCTTTAGAAACACCAGCTCTAACAGGCAATTGATCAGATTTAGAATTCTGATAATTTACTTGCAAAGTTCTATCAGTTAAGTAGTTTTGAACTAATTTCATGATATAAAGCGGAAAATTGAACTTTTTCAGTTTCGCAATCAAACCTTCATGCCAAACACGAATGCTTTTTCTATGTCTAGAAGAGCAACTCTAGTGGAGCAGCCTTCAGCTTTGTTTGAACGAATTAAATTTGTAACTCTCGAAAGTTGATGCGCAGTTGAATGCCCATGGCGAAATCCAAACTGTTCATCAGCAAAAATAGATTTTGTATTGATGCGAATCATCATTCTATTCAAAATTATTTTTTCTATAAAGGCTTACTTATTGAAGAAAGCAAACTGATTGGTCGGTTAGAAGCTTCAGCCGGATTTTTTTCTGGCTTCAAAATAGATACGACTTTTGCATTTTTCCATTTATCTGGAAAGTATGCCAGATGAAAACATCTGTTAAATAGTTTTACCAAGAAAGACAAAGTACTCTCAGGGAGTTTTTTGATTAGGATATAGAAAATTCCATCATCACCTGGTGCTTTCATATTTTGAAAGCATTTACTTCATCCAAATCAGTCCCCCAAGAATCATCAATAATATTTTCCTGTGAGAAAATATTCAGATACTCCCCGGAAACCTGACCCTCAATAGGACTTGTCAGGCCGAAACTGAAATTATGGGAGCTCTCAAAATGCTTAACAAGTTTTTGAGCTTTTTCCGCATTTGTGAGCAAAATTTTATCACCATCCTTAAGCGCTGGTATAGGCTTTAGAGGTTTTTTTTCAAGATTTTAGAGAGTTTCCAGAAAGGCTTGGAGCTCGGATCTAATTTTGACACATTATTTTCAAAATGTTTGTTCCTCAGGGCAGAGAAGCGTTTTTTAATTTGTTTTTATAAATCTTGCCATATAACTTTCATAGCGGGATCACGTGTTCTTTGATATGGACGCCTACGTACATTTTTCAGGCGAATCAAGAAGCTGAAGATCGTCATCAATTATAACTGAATCGAATTTAACCTCGCATTTTGGCACTGAAGCAGCTTTTGCTCTACTTAAGGTCTGTATCCACATTAATCCGGACACCTTCATCATTGTAACTTTTGAAATATTGCACGTCGGAATGAAAAATTTCACTGTGTAGCTGAGAGTCTATGATGAAAAAAAAAATGATTGATGTTTACATTTCATGTTTAGTATTCAAGATGACGACGAAAGAAAAACAAGTGCGCGAGCGAATTTTGTACGGGCGTACGGCAAATCCTGACTTGTCAATACGGGACCTTGCAAAAACATTGGATTTGCCTAAATGTGCTCAAATCATTTTCCACGATGTGCTCAAATCATTTTCGGAACGTTTGACGGTGGACACGAAACCGAGAAGTGACAAAAACATTGGACGCGCTGATCCTGTCATGGACCGAAAGGTGAAAAGGATATTAACGAAAAACCCAAATTTCTCCATTCGAACGGTGGCTCGTAAAATAGGGATGTCGCCTGGTTTTGTCCAAAAATCAAAACAACGTTTGGGACTTACGTTGTATAAAGTAAAAATAGTTCCAAATCGCAACGACAAACAGAACTTTGCAGCAAAATCACGGGCTCGACGTCTGCACTGCGAATATTTGACAAAATTTTCATGCGTTGTTATGGACGATGAAACTTATGTCCTGGAGGATTTCAAGCAGCTTCCAGGGCTGGCTTTTTATTCTGCTATGGCCAGAAATGCTACAGCTGAGCATTTCAGAACGAAGAAGGCATCGAAATTTCCCAAAAAATACCTTGTGTGGCAAGCAATTTGCACGTGTGGAAAAAGAGTAAATCTTTCATCTCTACAGGCACAATAAACAAGGAGATCTATCAGAAAGAGTGTCTGCCGAAGCGATTGCTACCCTTCATCAAAAGTCACAAAGAAAAACCTTTGTTCTGGCCCGATTTGGCATCATGCCACTATGCTAAAACTGTGATGGAGTGGTACCAAGCAAATCAAGTGAACATTGTACCAAAAACCTCAAACCCGCCAAATTGCCCAGAGCTACGACCAATCGAGAGATATTGGGCTCTGATGAAGCGGAAGCTTTCTGAAAAGAAGCAAGGAATCAAAGACATCAAACACTTCCAGCAAATTTGGACAAAGACGGCTTCTACGATTTCTGAAGAGTCTGAACAAACCCTAATGGACGGAGTTAAGCGCAAAGTTCGAAAATTTTATGCAAATACCGAATAACTATGTTTTGTCTTCACGAATTGTTAAAACACATCCCATGAATCTGAAATAAACAACTACGACGGAAATATAATGCGAAATTTATGTTTTATTCATGTTTTGAGGTGTCCGGATTATTGCGGATACAGACCTTATTTTTGGTTGCAAACATTGGGATCAAAGTTGTATTCCATAAATGTTCGATATTGATCCCAATCAGCTCGCAGAACCCCTTATATTATTCGGTATTCGCTTTTGGTTACTCATAAAGAGAAGATGTATCGTTTTCACTGTTTTTTTTTTCCACCCCCACAAAATTTATCATCAAATCTTCACTCATTGCTTTATTCTTGAATTAAAATTCGATTAAAATTTCATCCTAACCTCACGGACTTTCATCGATGCGCACTCTCGCGGCATTCTTCTCGAACCCAAAGAAGTATTCAACCGTCTCTTCCACACATTCCGTCATCGTCTCACGGTAGAACTCATCCTCCTTCAGATATTTGAGCAGAAATTCATCCCGGTTCCCATTGCAATACTGGTGATAGAGTTCGGGGTCGTCCTGATGTAATTGATCCAGCACCGTTGCCGGCAGGTTGGTCAAAGCTAGGTAAACTCCCGCGAAAACGTGTGCAATTATTTTGTAGTGTTGTATGCTACGCAGCATTTGATCCCGACTCAGGATCCGATCCGGGTCCAACTGGAACTGCCGCAGTTTACTCGCCAGCTGGTTGTAGTAGAAGTCGAAATAGTGCTGGAAAAAATCATCCCGGTGCGATCGTCTGGTTGTAAGATAGAGTGTTAGCAAGAAATCGATAATCGGCGGCAAATAGCGACAGATTTGGAAATCCAGAAGGATACATGTTTTGGGGGATTGTGGATCGTCGTGCTCGAATTGGAACATCAAATTGTTAAGCCAAATGTCCCGATGGACCAGCGTGCTTTGAAACTCAGTGGTGGGTTTTACTGCTTCAAATATTTGGTTCAGTTTCTCGTCAATATCCTGTTCCATTATTTGCTTTTTCTCCGGATCTCTGCTATACTTGGTACCATTCAGCGCAATTGCTTTAATACCCTTGAAGTGATGGATTTGTTGTTATGTTTGACTAAAAAAGAGTTTTTGTGTACTTACGGCCAAACCTGCCATAAACCAGCTGTTATCTCTTGTAACAGACGTCTCAAATAGCACATCCGCGTACAGCTCGTCCAAGCGTTGGCCTCCGACACAATTATATTCGTAATTTAGAGACAAGGCATGCATTTGGGCGACAGTCGCTAGAACCAAATGAAGATGGGGCTGCTTCAGTGGCGTTTGGAAATGCACCATTCCGAATCCTTGGCGCCACTTCAAATCTTCCAGTACGATCAGATCGTCTCGAGTAAGATAACAGTTCGGTCGCCACTTCGATGTCGTATCGTTGTGTCCGAAGCTGGACAATATTTTCGAATAGATTCCAACCTCCTTACGAAAGAAGCCCATCTCTTCCATCATGGCTCGTTGGTTTTGGTCCGATAGCGGAAGTGATTTGAGGAAGTACCGTTCCTTCGAGTGGACGCCATCATTCTGAAGCATTTGAAATTCACATCAAAGGTCGTGTATCAGTATTCGAGAATCATACCTCAGCCGTCACATTCAGTAGTAGATATTCGCCGAGGAAGCCAATATGGCCGGGAATCTTGGAAATCTCGTACGCAATCACCGTGGCATCGTCCGATCGCAGTGATTTTCGCACAATTTGCTCACATTCGTCGGCACTGATTAGCTTATGGTAGCTCACTTGGCCTTGACCGGGACAACTTGAGCTACTCATTTCTCACTTTGATTAAAGCTAAGCGCGAGGAGGCTACCAACAGGAATCCAATTGATTGCGAGAGTGACGTGCGGCACTGATCTCGCGCGACTGACTGGCGAAAAAAAAGCCTAAGCAATTTGTGGCTCCCTGTTTATGTGTATTTGTTCGTCTTGGGAAGCGCGGGACGTGGTGATGGCAAAAAGTTAATCTGATCTGCTGAAGCTTTTCATGCTAGTCTGAGTTCTTGTATTTATTATTTTCCGTCAAAATGGTTCTTATTTGCGGGCTAATGCAAACTTGATTGATTCATTTTGAAAAGTTGTTTAAGCTTTTCTTTGAAACTTTTTATAATCATTCTATTATCTTAACATTATTGTAACGAGATGCTGCAAATCAAAGGCCTCGTTGCGGATTCTGAATCAAAAGAAAATGTTCCATTCGAGCTTGACAATTTGGAAATTTTGAATGAGTCCCCATAATTTAAAAATTCCAACATCTCTTCAACACACTCGATGAAAGTTTCTTGATAGAAATCGATGTAGGCACTTCAGTACAAATTTATCCAGGTTAATACTACAGTACTGGTTGTGTAAATCAGAATCTTCCCAGTGATACTCGTCCAAACGTTGTTCCGGTTAATTGGTCACCTGCAGGAATAATTCCACTGAATATGCGTACGAGAGTTTTGTAATACTGTGAACTTCGTTTCAATTTGTTCCAATTGAGGATTTGATTCCTATCCAGCTCGTACCGTCAAAGTTCAGATTTCAACGAACAGTAATACAGGGAGCGGCAGAAAATAATGCGAATTTTTTTTCTATTTCTTTCAAATCCCATTTTCAACTAATTCAAGCAATAATATCAACATTTTCGAGTGCAGTTATCATTATAAAGCCCTTTTAAACAAATATATTCAATGTGTCCTCCATTTTTATTAATAACATCCTCGAGCCGACGCCAGAAGCCAGAGCATGCCTTTCGGACGTAGTCCTCCGACATTGACTGCCATGTGCGTGTTATGGTTGACTTCAGGGTTTTCACACTAAGGCGTGATGTTTATGCAGGCTCGTGCTTCAACATATGCCCAAATCGAATAATCCAACGGATTAAGATCTGGACTGCTACGGGGCCACAAATCCTTCGGCCAAAACTTCATGTTATCGTTCAACCATTGTTGGGTTCGATTGGACGTGTGACACAGCGCTCCTGCTGTAGGACAACGTTTTGGTCCTCTGAGAAGTTGGCCTTCACCCAGGGAAGCACTTGGTCCTTTAAAATACCGATATATACTTCGGTATTGATTTTAACTCCAGCATCAATGAAAACAGGTGACATTTTCAAACCGTTGGACGCCACCAAGCCAAACATCATGACACCAGCCGGATGTTTGGTTTGAAATTTGAATTTCACTTTTTCCGGAACGTTCTCCATTTTCTGCGGTGAAATGAACCGGTCCGTGCGGCTGTTGGCCACAGCATCGATGCTGAAAAGCTTATCGTCCGAGAACAGGATTATCATTTTTTCCTTCTTCAACAAGGAAAGCAATCTCTTGGAACGAGTCACTCGTAGTCAGTAATCAAGTGGCGTTTCACTCTGGCTCTGGAAGATGCATGCAGGTCTTCATTGATGATTCTCCGCATGGATTTCTCCGAAATATTGGCTTCCTTTGCAAGTTTTCTTATGGAACGCACCGGGTTGCGTGCAATTTTTACACGGATCGCTTTGATCAAGTTCGGCGTGCGTGCAAAGCGTGGACGTCCGCTTCCCGGCTTCCGCTGCTTAGGACCATTCTGCAGGGACTTTTTTATGCGGTAAACTGTTGCCAAATGGCACCCTACCACCTTGGCAATCTCTTTCGGCTTCTTCTGGGCGAGCAACAAACTGGTGATCACTTCTTTCGCGAACATTTTGCCGAATTTGCAATAAAACAAATAGAATGTTTGGATGCAGCACTTGAAAGTAAACATAAACAAATACACTTTCGACAGAAATTAGTCACTAGCTGCACGAGTTAACCCAATACTCAAGTTTGAGCATTTTCGCATTATTTTCTGCCGCACCCTGTACAACTCTAGATAACGCTGCATGTGCTGATCTCTACACTCAGTAGCAAAAAAACACATTATTTCTTGTATATTTTAGGCAATGGTGAAGTTTTTAATATGCTACCTAAATTTTTCACATAAATACGGATTTTTGAAAGTGGTAAGACCAAATTTGAAGTTTTAACATATATTATGAAAACTTCAAATTTATAAATCTTATCAACATGAAATTTTGGTCACATTAGGTCTATACTTTGTTTAAAGGGCGAACACGAAATTATTGCGACACCGAAAATGTCATGCCAATTTTCTTATAATGTTTAGAATCATACCAAAATTTTAGGGTAGTTTTATACATATATTTACTTCAAAAATCAAAAGAAAAGTTAATCGATGGAGCCTTGAGTGTAAAATTGAACGCATTTTCGCTTGATGCCCTCCATCAAAGTCTTTACAGTGTCATCCGGTACCAGACTGTCTTCTTGCTCTTCCGAAGTTCCCGCTTCATCATTGCCCAGTACTGCTCCACCGGGCGCCGCTCCGGACAGTTTGGCGGATTCATGTCCTTTGGAACAAAATGGACAGAATTGGCCTCATACCACTCCAGGACACTTTTAGAATAGTGGCATGATGCCAAATCTGGCCAAAATAGCGGAGCTTCGTCGTGCTGCTGCAAGAACGGCAAAAGGCAAAAGGCGCTTCTCGAGGCACTCAGATTTGTAGATCTCGCCATTTACTGTGCCCTTTGTCACGAAAGGCTCACTCCTCAGTTCGCAAGAGCAGATGGCCTGTCAAATGAGATATTTGGAGGCGAACTTCGACATTTTCTTCTTCTTAAATTTGTCGTCCACATAGAACTTGCTCTTGCCGGTGAAAAACTCCAACCCCGGAATTTGCTTAAAATCGGCTTTTATATACGTTTCGTCGTCCATCACACAGCAGCCATATTTTGTCAGCATCTTCTCGTAGAGCTTCCGTGCCCGAGTTTTAGCCGTCGATTGTTGCCGCTCATCGCGGTTTGGGAAGTTCTGTACCTTGTATGTATGTAGTCCAGCTCTCTTCTTTGCATTCTGGACGTAGCTCTGCGACATGCCGATCTTTTTAGCCAAATCACGGCTTGAGACGTTGGGATTTGCTTTAATCATCCGCTTCACCTTTCCCTCCGTCTTTTTGTTCTCCGGTCCCGGTTTTCTTCCAGCTCCTTTGCCGTGGTCCAACGTCAACCGCTCCTGGAACCGCTTCAACACTCTGGAGACGGTTGAATGGTGAATGTTAAACATTTTTCCCAACTGCCATAACCTTTTGAATTACAATGAATTACAGAGTAAATTTTTGTTAAAATTTTTTTATATACTGTGTACGTGTATTTTATGGAGTATTGAGCGTTATTTTGCATATTATGTATTTTACGCAGTATTTTAGTCCAGTATAAAATATAAGAATTTGTTTTAAACCCACCCATTATAGTCTTATCTAATTGAACCTTATAAGTGAGTATCTTTTTAAAAGTTTAGTTGATTGCTTCTTGGTTTTAGTACTCAGCAATATATTCTCAAATATGATTTGTATTGTTGTGAAACTTGATTTTTGTTGTGACTTAATGGATGGACCAATATTACCAACGCTTTGACAGTAATTTTCATGGTGACAATAGTAGTTGTATTTTTTTTGGTGGTAGATGGATGGGTGAGAAAATGCACGTATGCACGGCAAATACTCCACACATATTTATTGGCCAAAATTCATGGAAAATATCATCACATCATGGAAAATATCATCATCAATCACATAATACTAAGGTGTTCACATAGGAAGTATGTATGGTTGCAAATAGTTGTCATATGTTGATCGCATAGCAAAGAATCATGTGTCGGGCAAATTGATATTATCATTACTTTTTTATCAGTGTGGGGTCAAACACTACCATCAGAAGGGCCTCCATCTTACCCTCGGAAAGGGCCTATACACTGCTTATCTCCTGGCCCATTGTGTCTCCAAGTGGCTCACCGCTTCCGTTTCCTCTAGGATTACTACTTTAAAAATAAATTAAAACCTACGCTATTTTAAAATATTTCAACAAATCTTCTTACCGTATCGACTAAACTGTTCAGATCCTCGTACGTTTTAAATCCGAACCTCAGAGAATACCTTTATTTGAAATTTAAAAATTATATCAAATGTCTTTAAAAGTCTGCAACATAACTAAAATGTCTGCTAACTGTCTGCATCGTTAAAAAAGTCTCCGACAAAAATGAAAAGTCTGCAAATTTACAGACTACCTATTGCTTTTTTCTAGTTCTAGCGATTTGTCCCTCTCCCAATACTGCCTAACACGGGTGATAAATTATCTCCCGCTGTTGGGTTTATTTTTAGCATGCACCGCCTCTTGCCTATCCTGCATGGGGTAGTATGGTAAAGGGTTATGTGCCTGTTCGGATACTACCGTTCAAAATGCCCTCCGCTCGTTTTCAAACTTGATCTTTCAATTTTCAAAGCCTGCCGTAGCCCTATACGGAACTATCAATACACTTTCTCTTCATGTCTAGTTCGTTCTAGCAATAAATTACTGTCCACTCCTAGCGCTTCGCATGGAGATGATAAATTATCTACTTCTGACAAACTTCATCAAAGATCGTTACTTCCGCGTTTGGGAGAATACAAAACAACAATCAAATGTGTAGAAAGCCCATAATGGGGGAATCCATCAAATCGTACTGGTGGGGATCAGTATTTGCACCACCCTCTCATCTAAATACCCAACTGACCGCGTCCCAAAAACCCCCCACCGCGGAATTTTATCACCCGTGTTAGGCAGTATTGGGAGAGGGACCAATCGCTAGAACTAGAAAAAAGCAATCCTAGGTAGTATAAGAGCCCGACCGGTTGCATAACCTTTTACCAGTCAAGGGGCTTTCCGCCTCTTGCCTATCCTGCATGGGGTAGTATGGTAAAGGGTTATGTGCCTGTTCGGATACTACCGTTCAAAATGCCCTCCGCTCGTTTTCAAACTTGATCTTTCAATTTTCAAAGCCTGCCGTAGCCCTATACGGAACTATCAATACACTTTCTCTTCATGTCTAGTTCGTTCTAGCAATAAATTACTGTCCACTCCTAGCGCTTCGCATGGAGATGATAAATTATCTACTTCTGACAAACTTCATTGAAAGTTTACGAAAATCAAATAGCCTACGAGGAGCATCGGCTGTGAACGGTTGTGTCGAGGGTTTGTTGCGTAATATTTCGTTATCGGGCATATTGCGCTTTCTAATGTTTCGGTTACCTATTGTTCGGTGGCGCGAGTGATCGATTGAACAAAAAAGAACAATAAAGCTGCTTTCCGGTGAGATGTGGGGGTTCGCCGGGTGTGGTGGGTTGATGGTGGGGATCATAATGAATTGTGATCCATATTATTCGTTCGCCATACTCGATGGGCCACATATCTTGGAACAAGTAAGCTACTATTCCATTTTGTGAGTGGCTCCAACAGCGTTCGTACTGTTGGTGTAACCGATATATGTTGGCTCTCATGCTTTAATATAGATTGCTTTGTTTTCCTAATGATAAACCACCATCACACTTTGTGAGTGGCCCCAATAGCATCTTTACTATGGGTATAAATCGGTTCAAATCGGAAATCGGTACTAATATTAAACTATTTCACTAGACAGTTTATCGTGTAATCCATCTTTAAGCTTCACATGATAAGAAAGCGTATTATATATGTTACCACTAATGAATGTTTGTTATTTTTGCTATTTTTACATGTAATTAAATGTGTCCCGCACAATAACCGAGCGGTAGTGGATGAAATCAAAGAGCAAGTTGGATGACAAAAACTTGCATTAACAGTGCAACAACAACCAATAGGAGAAGAAACAGATGAGAACTATACTTGAACTTATCAATTACAATAATGTACTGAACACTAAATCATTATTCCGTTTTCGTTTCAGCAATCAAACGCCTCTATCTCTCTTTCTTCACTTTCTGCCTCCTACTATCCTCTAGGTAATGAATTTAACACTTGTTGGGACTGGTTAGTTAATAACCGGCGCCTGATTGTGGAGAAATTACAATTACAATTACAAATAAATGAAAGCCACATATTTGTAGAATATATGTGTAGAAGGATTTTTTGATACGATGGGGCTTCAAATGGTGAGTTGACAACTTCGATGGAGGGTGCGGCCGACCTCTCGTCCTCACAAGTTCCTACCCCACGCCTCCACGAGTCTTATGATCACAAAAGACTGCCAGCTGAAACATGGAGATGCTGGTTGGTGTAGCCTGGGCAATGTTGGCAATGTGGCATTATGGTAAGATAAGCCATTTATTTCAGGAATCATCAAACCGGACTCTTCGTTCACTCCAATAGCTATATTTGAAATGTTACTAGAACAGTATAAAGAAAAAATATTACAACATGTCTTATAAAACAATATCTTCTATTGAAATTTTATCTTTGATATTTGGAATGATCTATTCTGTTTTCAGCTTTTCCAGGACAAAAAGGATATTAATACATATCTAATTTTTAATTATTTTTCAGTAACAATCCATTGGTTTCAAGTTCATTCAAGTTTGAAATTTGAATAAATTATCATGTTTGTCTACAATGATATCCTAATATTTTGTGAACAAAATATACTAAATATTAAATAACATATAACGGGGAAAGGGAGGGACCATCAGGGTACCCAAGTAAAACGATTTGGATAGGGAGCATGGGACTGCCTCCTCCCTATTGTTAACGTTTTCCGGAACGAGGGCGGGCTCTTCGACCCCATCTATTGGGTTTATTCTGTCAATCTATGGCTCGATTTTAGTGCTGCTAATGTGAACTTGCTTTTGGAAGGAGATTCTCTTCCCTATATTCGCGGGTTTCGCGTAAGTGTCTCTGCTTACGGGCCCGTACAAACGTTTTTGGCCCTTCATACAGGAGCTTGATGATCACAGACAACCATAGAATCCTGATCAAATTGTTTTTCAGATTATTCCACTGCTATGGAAAGTTACCTTGCTTCAATAGATGGTAGTATTACATCATCATCATCATCATCATCATCATCAGAAGGATTTTTTGAAACGATGAATATTTATTGAATGGCAGCGTCTCGAACACACTTGTCACACGTGCGCTGCGGGGCTTCTAAAAACTTTGAACGCGTTTTTTCTCGAAACCATGTTTTTCAATCTAACTTCAAGCCCCGGGCTTGAACTATCAATCCGATTCCCTCCATCAAATAACTGTTTGAAAGGTTATAATGTTTTGTACAGCTTGAACTAAAAATTGGCATTAATAATTAATTATTTATAATTTTTGAACACGGTTGAAATGAAAAAAAGTAGCGAAAAATTAAACTTTTCAGTTCAAATGATCACTATGCAATGACTTCAAGTTTAAATTGTCTGAAATTTAGTTCAAACCGTAGAAAATTTCATTATCTCTCAGAAATGATAACTAGATTTGATTTCTGTCCACTACAAGAGGCTGCAGGCTTGAAGTTGTTGCCCTATGTTTTGCGCGCAGAGGCTTACGGAAATCGCCATTTTGTAGCCGCCATTTTGAATTTTTGGGCACAATTTTTTTTATCTCTTTGAAATCTTGAATAATAATCAAATTTAATCGTCAAAACCGGAAGTTCGTACGCCTTTTCATTCTCCCACAAAAAAAAATACAAACTTTGCCTTATTTTTGCCCAAATCCAGGGCAGGGTCCCCTTAAGTTGTCTTTATTACGGATTTGTGCACACTTTTATTCTGTCTCTACCTTCACTTCATTTTTCACGGACGGTCTGCAACCGGACGAACCTCCTCTTTCTTGTCTTCTACTCCATCCTCTAGCTCTTGTTTTTTCATTATCTTCGGATCCCCCTCGCCTGTCTCCACCTGTTGCTCCTGCCCTTTCGCTGGTCAGGCTATTCCTCCTTGGGCCAGGGTTCTCTGTACTCCACTTGACTTCGCCATTGACGTTTGACGTGGTCGATTTTGTAGAACTAGGCTCCTTCCGTCAGTGTTACGCTAAGACCATGGAGTCGGGCAATGGCAATGGTCGGGTCTGGTTCGGGGTTGACTTTTGATGATCCAATGGATCATTTCTACATTCCTCACTTTATTCAAATAAAACAAGGTTATTATTTTTGAAACCTTTCAAAAATGATGGGTGCTCAACTTCCCTCTTTGTTTATCCATTATTGATTGGCCTAATTCCCCCTTGTCGAAAGATGAGTTACAAGTGTTTGATGGTACTGACTCCAAAGCATCCTTTAAGGATTCTGTCTTAATGATCCCTGGGGCTTCACTGGTGTAGCTTATTGCTGGAGCAAGGTTTTTTAGATGAGCTACATTTCGATGGATACTTTTTCCGCTTTCCTTGGACTTCAAAGTCACATCGGACCCTCTACCGGAAACAACATTATATTCTTCAGGATCAAAAGGAGTTGACAGTTTAATTTTCTTCTGCAAACGTTTCGTTATTACTATGTCGCCTTTCCTTAGATCACTTGGTTTTGCCATCCGTCGATTTTCAGTGTATTTCGATCCTTCCGACTTGTGCAGATGATCATGATCTTGGATCCCCTCAAGGATTTTTGATCTTTTCATCAGTAATCCTGGCAGCTTTAGAGTTTCCTTCTAAACATCAGAATACAATGTGTGTCACAATAGGTGTAACCTTTTTTCAGTCTTGGTTTATTTCAGCTGCGTAATTTTAACAGCGGAATTGATTGTACCCGTTTTGAGTGTATACATTTGACAGCTTATCGCTGAAGATAAATAAGCGATTCCATTTGTTTATATTTATCAGCTACCATGGAAGCCATACGGGAGCAATGAGGTGTATACAGGTGGTTAAGAGCAAGGTGTTTGTCGGTATTGATAACGAAAAATGTGTAAGTAATCCATGATTTCGGGTAGTGACGTAAAACTCCAAAAACAAGCGAATAATAACAAAGCAAGTTTAGCATCCTTTTAGTGCACAAGTAGCCATTTTTCAGCCGAAACCTTTAAAAAACTATACCAATTACTTCAAATAAATATTCCACATGGTGATTTGCTGCTGTTGTGAATTGTTGTTTTTTGGAGATCTACGTCACGCATGTTTACAAAAAAAAGGCTTTGCATCATCTCACGAACATAATGACAAAATTTTGGATTACACTAATACAACCTAACCACTTCTTATAGACCTCATTGATACGGGAGCAAGTTTTAAAATGACATTTGCAAAAGCTTAGACCATGGCAGATATTCAATAGCCTTAAGCAGTTCGGAATGAGTAAGCGTTTTGTTTTTCGTACCTTGAAACGGTTCAAGGAAACTGGAAATGTTCATATTCAACACAAAGCAGGTGCCAGACGAACTGCCAGAACGAAGAAAAAGATCAAATGTGTGAGGGAGCGAATAAGACGTAATCCGGCCGTATCTGGACGTAAATTGATCAAACAATTTCGAATGTCCCCTGCTTCAATGAACAGGCTCCTCAGATATGATCTGGAATGCAAGCCGTACAAGAAACAACGGGTTCATGGGTTGGCGGAGCGTCAAAAGCAAGCCAGGGTCCAAAGAAGCAGAAATCTTTTGGTTCGGCACGGTGACTGCGAGATTTTATTTTCGGATGAAAAGCTCCTCCTCCTTCAGGACAGTCATAATCAACAAAGTGATCATGTGTATGGCAAAAGTCTTGTCCATATTCCAAGAGATAAACTAGCTGTAGAACGCTATCAGAATGTATCGAAAATCATGGTATGGGGCGCCGTTTCGCGAAAAGGAAAACTTCCTCTTCTTCTCATAGAACCTAACGTAAAAATCAACACTGAATATTACATCGAGCAGGTTCCTGCTTCCTTCAACGCTGTATGGGAATACACCATATTGTTTCCAGCAGGTCTCAGCTCCAGCTCCCAAGGCAAAGAAGACACAAGCGTGGTGCGCGGAAAAATTGCCCGATTTCATCACAAGCGAAGAATGGCCTGCATCTTCACCGGAACTCAACCCACTTGACTACTTTGTTTGGGGTTATATGCTTCAAAATATGGGCCTACGGGCTTACTTTAGATCGATACAATAAATATTTGGTTGATATTTGGGACCAAATTCCTCAGGAAATCGTGCGTGCCAGCTACGATGGGCTTACAAAGCGTTAGCGCAAAGTTATAAAGGAAAAGAGAGATTCGAATTGAATTAATATGGTTTATTTCTATAACATGTATCTTTCAAACGAAAAATAAATGCTATGATTTGGTTGATTTGTTTTGCTTTAATCTCATTTTGTTTAAGTGACACCTATTGTGAGACACCCTGTAGTTGGTGCAACATCAGTTGTTGAATGCGGTGTGGAATTATGCATAAGAACATATGTTCTGAGATCCCATTGCCAGTCGGCTCCCAACGTTACTTGGCTGATCTGTAATTTCTTCTCAATGGTATCGTCTCCACTTCTCCATTTGCTTATGGCCAGTAGGGCGTGCCCCATTGTCCGTTTTAATAGACTCTGGCATGCCAAACCGGCAAAATGTTTCGTGTAATACCTTCACAGTCAGAGCTACAGTGATTTGACGCATTATAATTACTTCTGCAAACCGACTAAAGTTGTCTATATTCACTGGTAAATTATGACGAGAGGGAAGAGGACCAACGAAATCCATTGCGAGATCCATCCACGCCTTGTCTGGTAATTTTGTTCGGATCAACGGTTCTGGTGGATTCGGTGGTGAAACGAGAGTGCAATTTTTACACTTTTTCACGTATGATTCGCCCTCCTTTTCTATCTATGGCCACCATACATTTCAGAAATACTACAAATGAAATGACCAATTTGTCACCTCGTAATAACATATATCCAACTCGACAGAGTTGGGAATCAAACGGTTTGAAATCCTAAGCAATGTCGTTCCACATTCCTGTTTCTAAAGATTGAAGTACACTTTGCAGGGTAATATTCTTCAAAGTCTCTTCTGCAACCGGTTGGACTGATACGGCGTTTGGAAATCCTATTAGTGCCAACTGTAAGAAACATCTGTTTTCTGATGTGTTGAAAGCCACTGGTTTGGATACTGGTAATCTGGAAAGTGCATCTGCTAAATTGTTTGCTCCAGGTTCATAGATCACATCGAAACAATAAGTCCGCATACGCAAAACCTAACGTTCAATTCGGGCACAAGGTTTTGATCCTTCTTTGAACAGAAAAAGTAGTGGTTTAGATTCTATTATTTATTTTTTATTCAAATTAATAAATTACCACCCCCCCCCACCACCAAAGCACCCCCCCCTCCCCCCTGTAAGAAAAATATTCCACCCACCTCCAAAATTCAAATACAAAAAAAAAAAAAAA
Organism: Aedes koreicus; assembly: GCA_024533555.2. Classification (NCBI taxonomy): domain Eukaryota; kingdom Metazoa; phylum Arthropoda; class Insecta; order Diptera; family Culicidae; genus Aedes; species Aedes koreicus. Next base: position 30,067 of record JAHHFK020003854.1, on the reverse strand, counting down.
AAAAACTAAATTAAAATGGTACCCCACCCCCCCCCCCCCCCCCCCCCCTCTGGGACGAAAACATAAATCACAAACAAAAAACAAAAAACACAGTACTAGAAAAAAAAAAGAACACCCTCCCCCAAAAAAACAAAAAAAAACCCCAAACAAAAAAAAAAAAAAAAGCCAACAAAAACCCCGAAAAACCCCGGGGGGGTCCCGCTCCGGCTAAAGTGTTGAAGATACCGAAAACAACAGTTTGTCGAGTGCTCAAAATCTAAGGTCTGTATCCACATTAATCCGGACACTTTCAAATCATTGTAACTTTTGAAATATTCCACGTAGGAATGAAAAATTTTACTGTGGTATAGCTAAGAGTCTATGATGAAAAAGACTTTGATTGATGTTTACATTTCATGTTTAGTATTCAAGATGACGACGAAAGAAAAACAAGTGCGTGAACCAATTTTGTACGGGCGTACGGCAAATCCTGACTTGTCAATACGGGACCTTGCGATAACATTGGATTTTCCTAAATCCACTGTTCACGATGTGCTTAAATTATTTTCGGAACGTTTGACGGTGGAGAGGAAACCGAGAAGTTACAAAAACATTGGACGCGCTGATCCTGTCATGGACCGAAAGGTGAAAAGGATATTAACGAAAAACCCAAATCTCTCCATTCGAACGGTGGCTCGTAAAATAGGGATGTCGCCTGGTTTTGTCCAAAAATCAAAACAACGTTTGGGACTTAAGTCGTATACAGTAAAAACAGTTCCAAATCGCGACGACAAACAGAACTTGACAGCAAAATCACGGGCTCGACGTTTGTACTGCGAATATTTGACGAAGTTTTCATGCGTTGTTATGGACGATGAAACTTATGTCCTGGAGGATTTCAAGCAGCCTCCAGGGCTGGCTTTTTATTCAGCTATGGTCAGAAATGCTACAGCTGAGCTTTTCAGAACGAAGAAGGCATCGAAATTTCCCAAAAAATACCTTGTGTGGCAAGCAATTTGCACGTGTGGCAAAAAGAGTAAATCCTTCGTCACTACTGGCACAATCAACAAGGAGATCTATCAGAAAGAGTGTCTGCAGAAGCGATTGCTACCCTTCATCAAAAGTCACAAAGAAAAACCTTTGTTCTGGCCCGATTTGGCATCATGCCACTATGCTAAAACTGTGATGGAGTGGTATCAAGCAAATCAAGTGAACATTGCACCAAAAATCTCAAACCCGCCAAATTGCCCAGAGCTACGACCAATCGAGAGATATTGGGCTCTGATGAAGCGGAAGCTTCCTGGAAAGAAGCAAGAAATCAAAGACATCAATCACTTCCAGCAAATTTGGACAAAGACGGCTTCTACGATTTCTGAAGAGTCTGTACCCTAATGGACGGAGTTAAGCGCAAAGTTCGAAAATTTTATGCAAATACCGAACAACTATGTTTTGTCTTCACGAATTGTTAAAACACATCCCATGAATCTGAAATAAACAACTACGACGGAAATATAATGCGAAATTTATGTTTTATTCATGTTTTGAGGTGTCCGGATTATTGCGGATACAGACCTTACCCGCCCCCCGTGTTGTGCCGCCCCCCCCCCCACAAAACATTACCCCCCGGTCCTCCCCTCCGCCCCGCGTGTTGTTGCGTTCCCCCCCCCCCCCCCTTTCTTCCCCCGCCTGGCCGCCCCCCCCCCCCCTCCGCCCGGCCCGGCCCCCCTCCCGCCAGCCCCGCCCCCCCCAACCGCCCACCCCCCCCCCCGCCCCTGGAGCCCGTTTCCGGCCCCCCCCCCTGCTCTCGCCCTCCCGTTGGGGTTTGCCCCACCCCGCGGTCCTTTTCCGGCGACCCCCCTCCACTTTATTTTGTATCTCTCCCCGGTCAAGGTTTTCACATCGCCCCGGCGTGGGGTGTCCGGGAAGATTCAAGTTCATGTTTGCGGGCAATTTCGCGAAGAAAGCCATGATTTGGCAAGCGATTTGCAGTTGTGGCCTGAAAACGAAACCATTTGTCACATCCTCGACGATGATATCCCAAGTTTACATCGAAGAATGCCTGAAAAGGCGTGTATTACCGTTCATCTGCAAGCTCAGGGGCAAGGTCATCTTTTAGCCCGATTTGGTCTGCTGCCACAACTCCAGAGTGGTTCTGGAATGGTATGCTGCCAACAAGATCGATTTTGCCCCCAAGCTAATGAATGCTCCGAATTGTACGGAATTACGACCAATCGAAAAATACTGGGCAATTTCAAAGCAGCGACTTCGACGAAGCGGCGTGGCACTCAAGGACATCAGGCAAATGGAAGACATGCGCTGATTCCGTGTCCGTTTCCACTGTGCAGGCGCTGATGAGCTTCATCAAGAGGAAGGTTCGAGATTTCGTTCGAATTGGAGAAATGTAACCATATAATGCTGTAACTTTGAAGTTTTAATAAAAGTACTGCAAAGCAACCATTAATGGACTTTTTAAACTTTTTGAGTCACGAATTATAGGTCTTTTTGTGCGTACCAGTTTGATTTTATTTATTGATTTATTTGTTTATTCTTGTTCTTCGTCTTCGACTAAAAATCGTACAGACTACTCTACCTGCTATTCTTAATCCTATTTTTAAAAACGTTTTTGCTAATGTTAAAGTCAAAATATTTATTGGTATCGTTGCAGCCTCGCAGGCATGCGTCGAGTGGATTGTTGAAGCCATAACTGGCCCGGTGAACATGTACAGCGACTAGTTGTGCGCTTCTCAATTGCCGGGGTGGGACGTGAAGGGGAACAGCGCGTAAGAGTTCCGGACAGTCTATATTGCCGCATAACAGGTCGTAGACAACCAGTTGCTGAATGATTGTGCGCCTAGCCCGCAAGGTTTGCAATCCAATCAGCATACATCGTGCGGTATAGTCGGGCAGATTTCCAGTTCCTTGGAAGATTCCGTAGCGCGAATCCGATGAAGAGCTCTTGGGTTCGTTCGACTCTGATGATCAGTGATGCGTGATATGATGACCAGACAGCGGCCGCGTATTCCAGTATACTAAGGTACAGAATAATGTCTTTCGTGAGTAGATATCTGTGAAGTTCCAGGTGTGACGTCGAATGAATCCAAGAACCGTGGAGGCTTTAGCCGTAACAAGCACGACGTGTTCGTTAAATTTGAACTTGGAGTCAGTTGTTTCACCTAGGTCGCAAATAGATGTGACTCGCAAATGGATGTGATGCGAAAATTAAATTGGTCGTCCTTAAAAGGACGATGGTTATGATACGCCTAAGAAATTAATTTCTATTTTCGGTTAATTTGGCCAGCATGACACCATAATGTGCTGTATTCAATCCGGATAGTAGTATATTAAACTCCTCGTCGCTGTAAATGACCGACAGCAAGATAGTTGGGATGATTCTATTAATCTAGTTGTCATAAACATCGTTTTACGCTGGAAAGTGCCTGGCTCCGGTAAGGCTTCGGACGCGGATGGCGCCCGCGCGGATTATCGATTTTTACGACCCATTGCTACGGCAATAGTGTGGAGCTATAGCTTCCAGAAGCTACCGAAACATTTGGAACTGGTGGATACCTACCGAAGCGTCCGTTCGTGTCAACCATCAGAGAAGTAAGAGGACGAGCCGAGTTGGTTGCTAGCCTACTTCGATGCTTTCGGGAGCTTGTGGCAGAGGGTGGCTGTCACATGATGCGGGTTACAGCAGAGGACTGAAGAAAGCGTTAGTTCTTGAAGCCTGCCACTTGTGGTGTGGCGCTAGTGGCGATTTTAAAATTTTAAGCTCGGTTTACAATGGATATATTTCTTTACAGTATTTCTTCTACCAAACTTCTAGGTGCTACTAGTATCAGTAATTTAGATAAAACAGTTTATTACCTGGCTGATAAACAATGAAAAAAAAAACTATCGTTGCGATAACCACTGCACGAGATACAACACGGAAGATGTTTATCTCGAATAAAATTAACGACAAAACACGACAACTTCCGCCGCGAATATTGTGTATGCTGCATATAGCCATCAAGAAAACTGAGCTGTCAAATTAGCCCCACACGCAGCACCAAGTTTTTGGCTTCACGACTGTTGTTCGTGGATGACAGCCAATGAGGCAGTGAGCGACTAACATCTCTAACCGAGGGATATGGATACCGCACATCCCCCTCCTACTTAAGAAAAATCGAACACATCTTGTTCTATGTCAAATTATCAATTAAAATGGATTGCGTTCCGTTAAATGTTTCACTCGTAAGCCATAATTGTGTATTCTCATTGAAAAACGATCACGACATAAACTATTTTCTTTCCGTGCACTATATCTCATCGACATACAAGGGAGTTCTCATAAGAGCCCAGCTAGTGTTGTGGTCTACTACATTGGCATTTGATCTTAGTTTTTTACCTTTGTAATGATGTCCCTTTGAGCCAATGACGTTTATATATGGTCCGGCATGCCGAACGGAGGAAAATATGGGCTATCTCCAAGCGTTGCTGATGACTCAGACAATGGTGATATTAAGACTCTGAATGATGGAGATTCCACTTATTCAGAGGAATTGGAAGTGGCTGCTATCGAGAGCGTAGATGTTTCAAGCCATGCGTCAAGTTAAAGGAGAGTCAATCACAGCATTTCATGCTAGACTGACTCAAAAAGTGCGCATTTGTGGTTACAGTCGAACTGATCAAACCCGTTTTGTCCTGACCCAGTTGCTAACAGGGATGTAAAATCGAGAAATTGCATTGTCAGCAAGAACGTACGCGCATGATGCGACTAACATCGTGCAAGCTGCCACAGGGACAAAATGCATTGAAAACTTTATGTTACATTTCAGATGCACATTTGACACTCCGAGAACACTGTAAACTGACTTTTACACGGTGTTCAATAAGTTCGGATACACTTTCAAAATTTGTTAAAAAAATGAAAACATGTTTTTTTATTTTTTGGATTTATGTTATTGAAAGCTATGTTTACAAGGAACGTTTACAACATTTCTCTTGGAATGACCCCCCCTTTGTACTCCTTAACGAGCTTCAAACGTTTCTCGAACGCGTCGCAGGCGGCACGCACGGACTGCATGGGCATTTCGTCCCAGATTTTGAGAATTACCGTCTTGAAATGATCCAAAGTGCTGACCTTGTATTCGTTCAGCTTCGCCATCATATAGGACCAAACAAAAAAGTCGAGAGGATTCAAGTCCGGGGAGCTGGGAGGCCACAAAGTTTTGTCCAGAAAGTCGGTTAAATTGTCCCGACACCAGGCTTGAACCACATTTGCCGTATGGGCTGGTGCACCGTCCTGCTGGAACACGTAGTGCTCATCGCCGTAGAGGCTTCGGAGACTGGGGGCAACAACCTTTTCCAAAACCTCAGTTTTGTAGTACGCCGCGTTGATTTTGACGTTTTTTTCAATAAACACCAAGGGTAGCTTACCACGTTTGCATACTGCCCCCCAAACCATCACCGACGCGGCACTTTGGAACCGAGGGATGTTTATATTGGATTCAGGAATGCTGTCCCTCGATGGCGCCCACACCCGGTCATTTTGCACATTGTGCGGCTGCTGCAGCACGAACAGTTTCTCGTCCGAAAAAACAAACTCCTGACCAGCGTGCCGAGAGAGGATCCTCTTAGCTCGATCCAACCGCTTTTTGCTGGTAGCCTCCGAAACGCCATGGACCTTACGTTTTTTGTAAGGCCTGAAACCAAGGTCCTTGGTGAGTATGGTGTGAGCGGTTCCAATGGAAACGTTGAGATCTGCAGCCGTTTTCCGGATTGAGCGGTTCTTTTTGCGCCGAATTCGCTCCCTCACGATCTTGATGACCCGTGGCGTCCTCGCTGAACGCGGCCGACCGGATCTCGCACGGTCATTGGTCGAGGACGTCTCCCGGTATCGCCTGATGGTCGTGTAGACAAAGTTCCGCTTGACCCCATGCGATTTCAGCAGCCGGAATATATCGCCGGGTCGCTCACCGTTCAAAAAACGCTTAATTACGAAGTCCCGATACTCTTTCATCGCGCGTAACAAACAAACAACAACTAACAGAATGTCAACACCGCGCACATTCGGTAGCGTATGAATGAAGCTAAAGCTGACACCAATACCAATGCAGAATATGTACATGGCGCATACCTACGCAATGATGAAAACTTGTATTCGAACTTATTGAACACCGTGTAAGTGCGGATTCAAAAAAAGCTCCATCACGTTCCTGAGCTATGGGTTAGACGACACCGGATTTCACGTTGACGAAGCGAATGTAAAAGCGATTAGAAGATTCAGACCTCCTAACAGCATCTCTGAGCCGAAGAGCTTCTTGGGACTAGCATCATTCGCCAGTCCCGACATCAATGGTTTTGCAAACATCACAAACGCACTATGGACTGCAACAACTGCTAAAACTGGTTCTGGAGACCCGAGCAACTCAAAGCTTTCGAAACTGTTAAAAATCGAACTACTCGTTGTGCATCAACGCTAGGATACTTTTCAGACGGCGATAAACCGATTTAGTATACGGACGCTTCTACCGCCCTAGGAGCTGTCTTAGTTCAGGAGAGTCCAACCAGACATCCTTGCATCATAAGTTACGCATCGAAAAAATGGTACGCGCAAAATCAACGAGAAGCTTTGGCCACCGTGTGGGCGGTGGAACATTGTTCTTTCTTTCTCTTAGGACGCCACTTTACGTTCATATTGAACCGTTCTCAAAAAGAGCTCTAACGAGAGCTGACGGATGGGCAGCCTCAGCCCATACAGCTACGACGTGGAGTTCATACGAGGCCGCGAGAATATCGCTGACCCACCTTCTTGCTTGAATGTGCGCAATGAGATGCATTTTGATGAACAGCATAGTCCTTGGGAGGTCGCCGTGCTTGAGGCTAATGTAGTGAGTTTCTTGACTGAAAAGGAGCTCGGCCAAGGAACAGCTACTGATGCAACATTACAGAGTGTGATCGATGCACTAGAAACGCAAATCTGGCCACAAGCCTTAAAGCGATTCGAAAGTGTATCAAATGACCTGTCACTTTACAACGGAATTTTGATTAAGAATGAATGCGCCGTGATTCCGAGTAAGCTTCGTGAAAAGACCTTAACTCTGGCTCATGACGGGCATCCGATGGCTGCCAAGCTGAAAAGCATTTTGCGACAATGAGTATGGTGGCCTGGCTTAAGCACCGATGCGGAAGAGTGGGTCAAAATCTGCCGCATCTGTGCAACAAATGGCTGACCTGAGAAAACAACGTCCATGAGAAGACAACAAGCTGTTTGGGAAACCATAGCGTTAGATTTTTACGGACCGTATGCCAGATTTGGCGGAATATCAATCTTGCTGATCGGTGATTATCGATCTAGGTTAATAGATGTTGTACCTAATTCTAGCCCTTTCCTGTCATAGATTCTTGATTGATCGACCGGTGAAATTGACCAGCTTCGACCTGATCACGCAAATGCTAGACGCGGTGTTCGAACGAGAGGGATTACCGAAATCGATTCGGTCAGACATCTTAATCTCAAACAAATTTCAGCGGTCTTCTAGATGCACCTTGTGGTCCTACCTCACCACAAACCATCTTCCAGACGCGCCTTACGGAACACCGTAAACCTTCAAAAACATCACATGTCCTTTTTAGGCATATACATGTGTCATCTACACTTTATCATTTTTATCTCCAGCTCACTAAACGATCTTTCAACTTAGTTTGTAGTTGCTCCTAACCTCAAACATATTCCAGCGGTCTTCTAGACACGACTTGTGGTTTTCCTTAGCACAAACCATAATCCAGCTGTCTTCAAGAAGCACCTTGCGATTTTTTTTTCCAATCGCAAACCAAAACCCAAATGCCAGTTCCAACATATTTCTTTATAAATTCCAGGCAATTCATAATAATGGCCTGGCAGGATCGCCATATAGCTTCTAGAAGCTACCGAAACATTTGGAACTGGTGGGTACCTAGCGAAGCGTCCGTTCGTGTCGACCATCGGAGAAGTAAAAGGACGAGCCGAGTTGGTTGCTAGCCTACTTCGATGCTTTCGGGAGCTTGTGGCAGAGGGTGGCTGTCACATGATGCGGGTTACAGCCAATGGGGCAGTGAGCGACTAACATCTCTAACCGAGGGATATAGATACCGCAGAAATAGGTTGGGCAGGGAAAGTTAAAAAAAAACTTTGCAGCGCTTCCTTCTGGTTTGTAGATGAGGAAACGCAGGCAATAATTTGCGGGCCAGACGCGCAATAGCAAGAAAACGGATGAGATAAAGAAAAACAGAGAAAAAATCTTAGTAACGAGAGAGCGAAAAACACAACCTTTGTGCCGCTCAATCGGAATTGAATATCCTTATGAAATCATTTTGGTTCAAATCGTATGCCTTATACTGGTGTTGATAGCATTGCCTCCAAAGAAGAGAGGCACGAAAATGCAGTACGAAGCAAAATTCAAAAGAGGGGACAGGTTTCAGTTGTAAAATCAGGCACCGGTAACAAAGCAAAATAATTTTACAGCTGAGGGGTGTGGCTTGTGCTGCATTTAACATGGAATAAAACTAAATGAAATAAAAAGAAGACAATTTGTTACCCGCTTTTGAGGACCCGGAGAGGGAAAACTATATTTTCAACCTGTTCATGTGCAGATTTGTATAGGAGCAAAAGTAGGTCATCTTCAAGTGATAAATTTAACTACTTATACTAATATTACTGAATTTTAATGCAAAATATTTGTAAGTTTTCTTGATCAAATGGTGTATAAATGAAGTCATTCTGTTCAGTAAAACGAGAGTTATTAGCGTTCAAAAACCTTTCACTTTTGCGTAACGTTCTCATGTTTAAATGATATTAAATGACACTCGGTATACGAATCCGGACGAATCCATGCTGGAATAAAAGGCTGAACAACATTGTACACAGCGTTGTGAACTAATGCTACCTTGCTGATGCAACAGAGAAGCGATATTCCGCGATAGTTTTCAACAAGGTTCCGATTTCCTGCTTTATGGATTGGCACAATTGACAGAGTCTCCCAAATTCCAGGGAACTTTCTCCCTCTTAACGAACGTTAAATATGCTGCATATCGGAAAAGCAAGAGAGTGTGAGCGAAACTTAAGAAGAGATGGAGGTATTCCATCTACACCAGGGCCTTTTGAAACATCAAGGTCGTTCAAGGCTTGCATGACGTCATCCGGCGAGAAACAAAGCGCTGGGAAGTTCATATTTAACGCCGGTATGTTGTCGAAGCTAGTTTGATACCGAGGTAGCGCAATTGTGCTAAAAACTGATTGGAAGACGCACGCAAACAAGTTCACAGCGTCGACAGGGCAGCTAGTGGCGACCCCGTGGAATTCAACTGTGTTAGGAATACTATCACAAGATCGTAGTGACTTCACGAACTTCAAAAATGGCGCTATGTTTTGCTTTAGCAATTGCTTGCCGCTTGCAATTGCTGGACGGATTAGTCAGAGATTATTTTTAGTTTCGTTGGTTCTGGCGATGAGATGTCGTTTTCGTGACTTCCGTAGCATATTCCGCAGATTGCGTAACGTTGGATTCCACCAGGGTAGCACAGAAGTTGGCCTTGTAATCCGCCGTCGGAGAGGAACTCGCGCATAGAGAGTTTCATACAGTTTGTCATAAACTTGGTCAGAAATAGCATCGCTGGATGACTGTCTAAAGTCTGTTGCCAATTAATAGTAGCCAATACGTTATTCATGGAGTCGAAAACGCAGAGCCTGAAGTTCGATTCAGGTGGATACGAATCATAATCAAATATAATGGATGAATTGCAGTGGGCGTCTAGTTTCAAGTTGAACGGATTGTGATGCTGATCGATGTGATACAAGAGAGGAGCAGGAAGCTTAAGTAGGTTCGGTGGTGAAGGCTAAGTCCAAGAGCCTTCTATTTGAATTTACAATTGAATTAACTTGAACTAGTCCGCTGGTGAGCATCGGTTCCGTAAGTGCCAGTTCCTGCTCCGTAGACGCATTCGATGGTAAATAACCGTTCACATCCTCGTCGAAGTTCCAATTCAGAAACGGGAGATTGTAGTCGCCCAGTGCCTGAATGATATCGCGAGACGAAGATCTTACGATGATGGTTTGTAGAGCATCGATGTGAGACTTGTATAAATCCGGGCTGGAGAGAGGATGGAGATAGCTTCCCGTGGTGAATAGCCGCCGGTGCTCCAGGTTAATGCACACTGTTACTTGCTCCAGATGGTCTCCAGATGAATGGTTAAGCTTTACCCAGGTAACCAATAAACAGTTCCAAAGCGTCTTTACGGCAGCCTATCAAGCAATTAAGTCGCCTTAAATGCAACATAACTGCCACTTTTGGCCCAATATACGGCTGCTTTACTGCAATGCTATGATAATGCTTCATTAATGCTATTTTGCATTCGAAATGCTTATTACAGGCTACAAGCATTTAAATAGCATTTGAAATGCAACTTTACAACAGATAGCATTCAAGATGCTGATATAATGCTAATATAATGCTTGTAGCATCTGAAATGCAGATTTAGGGTTGATTTACTACATATGCAAATGCTTAAGTATTGGTTACCTGGGTACCGCAATAAGTACGCCACCAGATTACGGTCCCAGTGGAAGATATGATAACCCGTAGATAGCTCACAGTCCTAAATGTCCGCTCGAATCCAAGTTTCAGTTAGAATCAGGACGTCATAATCGCATGATATAGGTATTAAACGGAGTTCAGAAGTCTTCGTGCGTAGTCCTCTCACGTTTTGGTAGTAAATGACGAAGACAGAATCCCTACGACTACCTTGGCATGCGCAAATACTTTTGCTAACTTCACTGGGCAATTTGCTGGAATCCAGGGAACTATTAGGTAGCGGATGAGATATTGAATGAATGTACTTGCCTGCTTATGCCGATTGAAATACCCCCTCGCCATTTCGACTTGGATGGCAGGATACGTCAGGTAACGCGAGTGATGAAGTTGAAGTTGCAGGCGCGACTGGGTCGGAGGGCTTGAGGGCAACCATAGTGCTTTAGTCAGCCTTTATATGACAGCTGAAACTCTCCACTTTATTTCGTGGTACAACATGTTTACATTGTTGCTGCATTTGGTAAAATGGTAAATGGAAGTGCGCAAACCCATTTTGGACGAACGGCAGCAAAATTCGACGTTGTCAGTACTCAATCTAGCCAAGAAACTAAAACTACCGAAAATTGCCGTGTTAAGTGTTTGTAATTTGTTTGACCAGCGCTTGACTGTGGATCGGAAGGTCGGAAACGGAACAAACCGAAAAGTGTGCTACGAGAATGTCTGCAAAAGCAGTTGCTACCGTTTATAAGAAACCACAACTTTGCAGCTCTGTTTTGGTCTGATTTGCATTTGGTCACTCTTTAAAATCCGTCCTGGAATGGTATAAGGCACAAGAGGTCGAATACGTGCCAAAAATAGCCAATCCGCCTAACTGTCCAGAACTTCACCTGATAGAAAAACATTGGGTTCTGGTAAAGCGGAAACTCTTTGAAACTAAGAAGAAAGCAAATGGGATCAACGATTTCAAGAGAAGGTGGAGAACCGCCACCGCTAGCGTATTTGAAGACACTGTACAGAATCTGATGGCGAGTGTACCACAGAAAGTTCAAGAATTTTACAGAAAAAAGGATTAACATCTCAATCAACTGTATTTACTCTACCTAAGGCCTGTACTCGAATAAAATGCACCATTTTTATGCGTGTGTAACTTTTTTGTCCGTGTGTAAAAATTGATGAAAATCTGAGTATAACTAGTTTATTGCGAGTAAATTGTTTACATGTGCAAAATTTCATAACAATCGGTTCAGTGATTATTGAGATGTCATCGAAACAAGAAGAAAATCGCCGGAGAATTTTGCGCGCCGTCATGGAAAATCCGACTGCGACCATGAGATGGATCGCAAGACAGCTGGGAATCACCAATAAACTGTGTCTCGGGTGGTAAAATCGTTTAAGGAGTCCCAGACGACCAAGCGGCTGGCTGGAAGTGGAAGAAAATCGAAGACAGCTGCCCCTGTGAAGGCCCGGAAGGTGTTGGATTATTTCAAGTGTAATCCGAACCCCGTGACGCGGCTCTGAAGGCAAAGTGTACCGCCTGGTTCGTTCAGCAAACCATGAAACGAGCTGGGCTTCGTGTATTCAAGGTCCGCAAGGCACCAAACCGGCGTGATCAACAAAACACGGCGGCCAAATCCCGCGCAAGGAAGCTGTATTGAGAGTGGTTAACGAAACCGATATGTGTGGTTATGGATGACGAAACCTACATCAAGGCAGACGCAAAGCAGATACCAGGGCTGGAGTTCTACGTTGCCAAATCACGGTTTAATGTTCCGGAAGACATAACGAGAGAAGAAAATGGACAAATTCGCCAAAAAATACTTGCTCTGTTAGGCCATATGCCAATGCGGTAAACTGAGTAAACCGTACATCACAACGGGTACAATCAACAGCGAAATTTACCGCACCGAGTGCCTCCAGAAGCGTCTGTTGTCCGTCCTGCGGTCCCACGGAGGTGAGACATTATTTTGGCCGGACCTGGCATCATGCCATTACGCGCGATCGACGTTGGATTGTAAGAACGAGTTGGAGTTGACGAAAGAATGGATGAAAGTGACCAAAAAGGTCGGCTCCACCATTGCACAAAATGTGATGAGGGGTCTTAAGGGAAAGCTGCGGGCTTTCAGCGATGGAAAGGAAATTGAATAAAGTTATTTAGCCGAAACAAAATCCATATGTATTAGTTCATTTCCTAAAAGTTTTAAGAAAATCCGACTTAAAATGAATTTTTGGCGAACACTTTTGTCTGGTGCATTTTTTTCGAGTACAGTATATATATAACTCTAATATACTGAAATAAACAATAGGTTCTGTTGAATAATGTCTAGATTTTTTTTATGCTTACATTATCTTAGTGTCCGAAATTTAACTTAGATAGGCATAACACTGATCATTAACTCTTTAAATTATCATTTAATTTTCCTTTTAAGTTTTTTTTTTATTTTGGGCAAATCTACAATTCTAGGGGTTTTTTTTCATTAGGGCGAATCTACAATTGAGAGATTCTCTCCGGGCTCGCTCGCTTTCATTCATTACAGTGCCATTATAAAACGTTCGAGGCATTCTTTAGTACAGATCAAAACACAACAGTGCTGGCTAGCATACTCTACAAATAGTAGAATGAAAAACGTAAAGGTGATTGATTTATGAATGAAAGAGAGCGAGCCCGGAGAGAGTCTCTCAATTGTAGATTCGCCCTAATGAAAAAAAAACCCCTAGAATTGAGAGACTCTCTCCGGGCTCGCTCTCTTTCATTCATAAATCAATCACCTTTACGTTTTTCATTCTACTGTTTGTAGAGTATGCTAGCCAGCACTGTTGTGTTTTGATCTGTACTAAAGAATGCCTCGAAAGTTTTATAATGGCACTGTAATGAATGAAAGAGAGCGAGCCCGGAGAGAATCTCTCAATTGTAGATTCGCCCTAATGAAAAAAAACCCTAGATTTATAGTGTTCAGCATGACGGACCGTTAGTTTTTTTTTTTTGGATATTACTCGGAAACAAAAAACAAAACACAATCGTGAAAATTTCACCAATTCGCAATTAGTGCACAAGAAAAAAATATCTAAATGTTCTATGATTAGGAGCGTATTTATTCCGTTTTTTCGTTGCAGTTTTCTTACATTTTTTCTCAGATTATACGTTTTTCGTATTCTTGAGTAAATTATAATTGGGAAAAAAATAATGAATTATGAGCTATGATTTTTTAAAACAAGCGATATGCTGGAAAATCGGGACATTTCAATTTAGGTTTTTCGGGAAACCTGCAACCCTGATTAATTAATAAAACATAATATATTATCGTTCATACATCCATAAACTATATGTGTGGACAAAGTTTCATAAAACTTTAACACCCTTCGGCCCAAACACGTACGATATTTGAAAAATAAAACCCACTTCAGTAACATATCTTCGTCTTCAACACAGTTGATCAATCCAATCAATGAATCAGCAAATGATTACTAGCCAAACCGCCAACCCTAACGCACACAAATTCATAAATCAATGTACATGATAATAACTAATAGGCAGATACATGCACTAACCTTTCCCTTCTTGCGCATGCCAAATCAAACGCCGAACCGTGTCTCAGCACTTTTCTTTCTTTCCTTGAATGAAACCGTTTGCGCGTCCTTTGTTTGTGTGCGTCATGTGTGTCATGCTTCGTGTGCAGTTGCTCAGCTCGTAGTAGACGGGGAAGCAACAACATAACGAAAACAGTGCCCGTCGCCGTCGGTCGCGGAGATGGAAATTGTTCACGTCACGGAAAACAAGCATAAGTTTTTGGAAAATTGCACGTGTAACTGCAGCAAAGAGAGGGAATATAGGAAGACAGAGAGTGCTGACTGGTTCTCTCTCTCGATTGCGTGAAGTGCATTTGCAAGGTAGGTGGATAAACTCTCAAACGGCAACGTGTTATTCGCTGTGCCAAAAAGACATCGGTGGTGGGAAGCAAATTTACGGTTTTCTTTTTCCAGCTGCTGCGTTGCAGTGATAGTGTACGGGTTGCCTTGTAGTGCTGTGCAATCGGTTCTGTTAGGGCATCGGTTATGCCAGTTCTGTGATAGTAAATTCAAGGGCAAAACGAATGAAATTCCTTCTCCGGTGGAACCTTTCTGGGTCAACATTCTTGGGGTAAGTAATTATGTCACAGCTTCGTGCGAAATTTGTTGTGGTCTTATCAGCTGTCACTGACAGTCGGTCGTGTTGTATTTAGCAGCAAGGTTCGTTTGATTTCAGGTGTGCTGGTGCGAGGCAATGGTAAATGTAGTGAATCACTTCGTACGGTTTCCATTGGTGCGCGTCTCAGCTAGAAACGCTTGGCGGTGGACCCGTTTGAGTGTAGGTATACTGAACTAAAATAGAAGTAATGTTTTGAATGTAGTGTTGCGTTGGTTGAACCGCTTTACAGTAATGCTTTTTGAATATCGGATGGTTATCTTATAGCGGAATTTATCAAAGGCTGAATTGCATTTCATTAGAATAATTATGTTCATCAGAGTAGTCTGTAAACGCATCGGTTTTCAATCTGTAGCTTCAATTCTCAATGCAGTCAAATGTCTGTTTGAATGGAAAATTCGTACTACTGCCCTGGAGCATACGCGTATATTTGTGTTTGCCACACACTATAGAACAATGCTCTACCGATTTCGATGAAACTTTGCACATGGACTTCAGTATGAGAAACTATGTTTTTTCACTTGGTCCAACAAATGTTTGGCTCAAGACTAATTTTTCAAAAGGGCACATGTGTTTTTATACGTACACACTTAATTATTTTTACCAGTCTCAGTTAACAAAAATACCGATTTCTCAACAGCTGAGCTCTCGGTGGTCACCTCGGTAATCAATTTCAACTACCGATTCCTCGGTACTGCATAACCTTTAGCGATATGTCAAAAATTAGCGAACTGATCTTAAAAATTAACTGACCAATCCTTAAACAAAAGCCGAACATGTCGCCATATTAATATATTCAATCACCGAGAACCTTAGTATTATTTTAGCAGTTTTTTTTTATAATTTACTACCAGAAAATCTGCAAAATTAGTACTGAATATCTGTAAAATCAAATACCAAACGACATGGTATTTTATACCCTCATTTTTGCGGTGATAATAAAAATTAGTTCACAGGCTAGACTTTTGTTCTGAGTTCAATTTTTAGTCACTCCAAAAAATTCTATCAAAATATACGAAAAAATAAAATCAAAATGCCGCTTAAATCACAAAATTCTGAATCCATCCAAATAATCCGGGACAGGCGACGACAGAAGAAGCAAACGATCGCTTCAGCTCTTTTGCTGCAGTTTCAAAAATATAAATAATAATAAATCTTCAGATAACTTACTAAACAATCCAGAAATACTGTTGTCCACTTCAATCAGCGAGTTTAAAATTACCTCCATTTCACAATGTGCATACCTTTTTACCCAGCGAAGACCACGCGTTTAGTCAGAAGCGTTCAGTTAATAACTGAATGTTTATAAAAATGGAGTCATATAGAACGTTGAATAAGCTAGCCGGAAACTGAGAGTTTGGTATATATATTGGCGATAACTCGGTAAAACTTTTTTTTTTGCTGAATGTTCGATTCACAGAATTACTGAGTTTACGAAAGTACCGAGTTTTTTACTGGAGCCGAGGTTATTCGGTTATTTGTATAATCGACATCTGTATTTTATTATATTTAACAGAAAAATCGGTAATAATGATTACAAAAATCAGCAAATGTTTTACAAAAAACCGTTCTCTCGGTAGAAATTCATTTTTACGAATAAAATGAGCAGAAAATATTACCCAGCTGAAATTATGGATTTAAGTGTGTATAATCTTCAAAAAACGTTGATTAGAATGAAATTGTGTCTAATAAGAAATTGTAGATAGTCAATGAATTATCTTAAAACTATTTCGAAATATTTAAAAAGAAGATTTGAAAATGATGAATGCCTATCTTTGTAATGTACGATTTTCTTCCCCAATTGTTCTTTGGAAGCTCCATAACATATGAAGAATTATAGAAGTTATTGTAAGATGCAGCTACTTAAAATAGAAAAAAAAGGTTACAAAAAATATTGTGATCAATATAAAAATGATAACAAAATATCAAAACTTGCAAATAAGTAAAAAATAATTCTTAAGATCATTTAACGTGAAAATGCTTCCATTGAGCAACTTTTAATATGTAGCCGTTATAAAGATAATTTTAATTTTGTGTCGGCAAAACAGTTGTAACATGAAAATATTACTTTTTCATAAGTTAGCACTCCATCTACAATGGCAAGTTTATAAAAAGTGCCTAAGTTTTTCTACAAAAGATCAACTTATAAGATTGTACGTAGTGTTTTCATGCATCGGGTGAACTAAAACATGTTATATGGAATGTACTCACCCCCCCTCCCAACACGCACACACACGCACACACACACGCGCGCGCACACGCACACACACACACACACGCGCGTGCGCGCGCTGCTCATTCCCAAATTCAGAAACCTAAACGGTCGAAACGGAAACTATTTGATAAAACAAAGGTTGGTTGAATCATTTCGAATTTAAACGTTTGGACCTATTGATGCATGCACTTTGGTATTTGTACCAAACATAATTCACAGATATACGTGTATTATTAAAAAAATACTTACATGTGTATTTAGGTAGATTTACATGTTATAAACAGAACATCTTAGCAAAAGTATCGTTCAAGATGGTGATATTATTGTGCGATTTGAAAAGGAACTCGAAACAAGCCATTATTGTAAACCTTTTCGAAAAAACGGGAAGCGGTATTGGCAACAATCAATATGCAACTAGCGATTTGAAATTGGTTCACTGTTGTAGAACCCCTTGGTCCGAAGTACACCTTGAAGCCAGCACCTAACTATACATATTTGCGCCTTTGCTTTGATTTGCTGTGTTATTTTGACAGAATATTTGAGAGTGTGTTTGTGTGAATTCATTGTTAGGGGCGTATTATTAAGGTTGGGACCGAGCTGGGGACCGATGTGCTAGTACTGACTGAGCCAAGAAAAAAATCGTATTTGTTCGGGACCTACTGGTCTTAGAGTTAGTCTATGGTATTGGCCTTAACATAAAAAAAATTAACGGATAAGTTTATCGAAAATAGTTTATTCATGAATTGTACGGCTCATTTGGATACCACGTTATGAATTTGTGATTCATGTCGATTATATCGACAACATCCAGTCGAAAATTTGGAACAACCGGCAAACATCGAACATGGCGAGAAAGTGTCATTTACATCACGGACCGATTAGTAGGAATTACACACATTACAATCTTCACAAGACAGCGAGCTGCTGGAAGGCTGCGGCATTTGATGAAATGATGGCTAAACAGAAGGAAAAAATTAATGAGCATGACTGCTCGAGAATTGACCAAATCCGAATATTAATGGTGTTACCAAATTCGTCGTCGGTTCAGCAGATAATGGATGTACTTGAGACGAACAAATACATTGAGTTACAAGCAAAACAGTTAGCTGCCTAAAAAGGATTATTGGCTACACCGAACAATAACCTAGGCAACTGTTTGGATCTGGAAATTGTTGGCTGTATTTTGGTTTGGAGACGATAGTAGTATTTATGAACATACAGGGGATGGACAAAATGATCGGGACAGGCAAATTTTTGATCAACTTTGAAGTGCTCTAACCCTATGAAATGCCGTTTTATATCTTGGTAACATAATTGGCCATGGCCCCCGGACACCGGAGTTGTTCCGGGTTTCCAAAGTGACTATCTCACATGCTGAATTTGTGATAAGATTTTGTACAACATGCCGTTATCAAACAATTTTGTTTAGTAAACACACGAAAAAAAAGCGAATGAAATGTCGATTACAAGAATCGGCCTTAAATTGACCGAGATATGGCCATTTCCATGAAACAGGTTCTGATAAAGGGTCCTGGATGCGATTAACTCTTTATGTTACTCAAAATTTGCCATGTGACAGCTCTTTCTTCTTGGTTTTTCATCATAAACCTTAATATAAACTTAAAGTGGATTCTTGACCATATTGGCCTCTCCCGGAACCACCGGAACGTCCCCGGGGAAACCTGTAGTAGAGGCCATGTACGATTTTACTCCAAAACATGCCGTGCGGCAGCTCTATCCCCTGTATAAAAAAAAAAAAAAAGGTTTAAGACAACACGTTAACAAGTAAAATGAACAGACAATTTACTTGTGATAAATGCTAGTCCAAACAGTTCAATATCGATCGAAAAAAAGACAACAACATAAGTTTTTTTTTTTCAATTCAGACTTCAGCTATAAACCAGGACGTCTAAATTGTATGAACTTTTTAAAAATTTGTCGTTGTAGATGGAGAATCACGACTAATTTATGAAAAAAGGATATCTTTTCCCCCCACCTCTTAAAATTATATTTTTTATTTTTTTTTCACCTTAACCCCACCCACATCACATCGTTACGTTTTAAATCCATAGAGTAATTCTCGCTGGAACCAGGCCGCCATTGGCACATATCTTTTGATTTCAAATTTTTCTTCGCTATTAGTTAGAATATATTGAAACAAGATAAAAAACGCTTTGGTTGAGCCAAATTGATGGACCCCTCGTTTTCTAAGGGACTAAACATGTTGTAAAAATGTCGATTTTTGGATAATTTCAAGGTAAGTAAACATGTTATATCACAAAATTTTACATTGAAACATCTTCAAAACTCGTTGCTGTTGTATAGAGGATAAATAAAGCTTTCAATTGATGTTAAAAAAAATGTGGCGGCCATATTGGATTTGGCCGCCATCTTGAATTTTATCAATAATATCGATTTTTCACTATGAGCGCACCGCTCAATCCGAATTCTGAGCACACCATCTGAAAGCTGAGAAAAAAATACATAAGATGCAGTCGAGAAACTAGGTGTGCATTGACATTTACCCGATAAAAAAATATTTTTTCTAAAAAGAGTTTGACGTTTTTTTGCGTGTATTGCGCAATATCAATATGTATCATATTTCTATACGCAACAAAGCATAATTTTGCAATCACTGTTTTTTTTTTGTGTTCTGTAGAGTAAAGAACAATCATTTTAACAATTTAACAATTTAATTTTAACAATCAATTCGGTGCATAAGTATGAAAATTCCGAGGAAAAAATGATTCTATTCATGGCTGTCAATGCGCAACAGGGAATATAGTTTCATTCACTGGCTCACCATGACAATTTGATGTTTCGAACCAAATAGAAGAAGAAGACTCGTTTACGATAGCGGAAGTTTGTTTGTTTTGTACATCCGATTAGTTCAAAGTTCTTGAAAATGGCGAAGAACCGTACTGTACGGGTACCCAAAAAGGAATTTTGTTGCAACCCGTTTGCCAAAGCTGATCATAAAAGCTGGAGAAAATCTTCGAAACTGACAAGTGTAACACAAAAAATCGTGAATTTTTTAGAATCTATTGGATCCACGACCGTTCCGGAACTTCATGAGAAAATATGTACGACATGCCGCTTGCAAGTGACCCGTCAGCAGTCAAACCGTACTTTTCAGCCGATGGAAGTTGTTGAAAACGGAGATGAGGTTTACGTTGAAGAGGTTGGAAACATTAGTGAGCATGATTTCCAAAACATGACGGAAATTCTATCCCGAATTGGGATCCGGAATGTCAACAGAAGAGAGCTGCGACGGGAAACCTTCCGCTGCGAAATGCTCAAACAAGCCGTGATTGCAATAAAACAAATTTTGAAGGTTGATTGCGAAGTGTACTATGACGATACTAACGTGCCAGTTGTCAAAGATATGCTTGACAATTGTAAGATCGCTTCAAAACCGGTCAAATTCCGAAGGAGAGATTCTTCATAAAACATTAATTATTATTTCACCTGTTCTTGAGCATAGCTTACGCAGATAACAAAGACCCACGTGTTCACCGATGGAGCTGGGAGTCAGTACAAGAACAAATATAACTTCACCAACATCACATTTATGAAGAAAGATTTTCAAATAGATGGAATGAAATTTTCCCCCCCGTTCTCCCGGAAAAAATCCCTGTGATGGAGTGGCGGGAACACTTAAACGTGCTGCGCACAAATACAGCTTAACGCCAAATAGAGACAAGCTGATAACAGATGCTTCCTCATTCTATGCATGGGCTGTAGAGCAACAAGGACGAACAATGTCTTTCAGTTACGTGGGACAGCTCGATTACGATACATCGTTGGCTAAACTGCAAATTCGAATGGAGAATGTTCAAACCATCAAAGGGACTCAAAACTACCATTATTTTTTGCCACAAAACGAGTACATAATCATATCTAAAGAATATTCGAAGAGCTTTGAGATAAAATTCCACAACCTTAGATTTAAAACATGAATATGAACTTTAGGAATCTAAAAACGATTTCATTATATTTATTTTCATTTGAAACAACTAAATTATATTGTATTTAATACTATTCTAACTCATATCGGAATTTGAAAAATAAAAAAAAAGGAAAAACACGCTAAACTGCTAATAATCAAAATGGCGTCTTAAACGAAGATGGCAAATTTGTTTTTTACTTAAAATGATTGTTCTTTACTCTACAGAACACAAAAAAAAAACAGTGATTGCAAAATTATGCTTTGTTGCGTATAGAAATATGATACATATTGATATTGCGCAATACACGCAAAAAAAACGTCAAACTCTTTTTAGAAAAAATATTTTTTTATCGGGTAAATGTCAATGCACACCTAGTTTCTCGACTGCATCTTATGTATTTTTTTCTCAGCTTTCAGATGGTGTGCTCAGAATTCGGATTGAGCGGTGCGCTCATAGTGAAAAATCGATATTATTGATAAAATTCAAGATTGCGGCCAAATCCAATATCGCCGCCACATTTTTTTTTAACATCAATTGAAAGCTTTATTTATCCTCTATACAACAGCAACGAGTTTTGAAGATGTTTCAATGTAAAATTTTGTGATATAACATGTTTACTTACCTTGAAATTATCCAAAAATCGACATTTTTACAACATGTTTAGTCCCTTAGAAAACGAGGGGTCCATCAATTTGGCTCAACCAAAGCGTTTTTTATCTTGTTTCAATATATTCTAACTAATAGCGATGAAAAATTTGAAATCAAAAGATATGTGCCAATGGCGGCCTGGTTCCAGCGAGAATTACTCAAGCTATGTACTCGCACTGTTAACTCTTGTTCCCATACATTTCGACCATGACATTTTCCTGCCCACCAACCAGCCAACCGAACGCAGGGCCCCGATTAAGGTGTTTTAAACCAACAAAAACAAAGAAAACCAAGTAATCAACCCTCACTTCACCAGACACCAAAAAACCACACAAACTGCCATACCTTCCAATCACCCCACCCAAACAAAAATCTTGAAAATCCCCCAAAAAAAGCGTATCCCTTGACAAATAGGCCTATGTTATGGCTTGTACTTTATAATATTGGATGCTTTGGAATGGCGAAGAAAACCCTCAATTAAAAACTGTGGATGTGTGTTTGAGGAATTGACTATTACAGAGAAACCGTTAATGGAATAGCTTGTTGTTGTGTACATTAATCGAATTATACCTGAAGTGGCAGGCAAAATCCCGCAAGGCTTAGAAAGCCAGATTTTCCGGTGGTTCGAAAAATGCTGGTTCACTGCTTCCGTGGGGGTTACGTTCACCACGTAGTACATTACCTCGAATGCGAATGCGTCGGACATCGATTTACGGCATCAAGATACCGTCTGCGTTCCAAAAATTCCATATTACAGGGTATTTGACAGTATTTCCAATTTTTCTAAAACAGAATCTTGGATTCCAAAATGGCGTAAATTTTCAGCCCTCTTACGCCGTTTCCGATCTAGAAATATCGATGTTGCAGGGTATTTGACAGTAATTTTCACTTTTTACGCATCATAAACCGCCATCTTGAATAGATCGGATCGCCCAATCCTAGCGTTCGGTAGAAAGTTTGAATAGTGTGCCGATTATTTTATCTAAAATTTCTGTATAATTAGAAGGGGAAAAATCCCAAAATGTGGACATAAGTGTAATCTGTGGCTTCACACATAGTATCCCGGTAAAATTAGAAAAAAAGTGGAATCTGGGTTTTTTTTCTACTGAAATGAAGTATAACATTGGATTCGGCATCTTTACTAGGAGACAAATGGCAGGGCTACAATAAACTGGGAAGCAGAATTTGATGTGACAAAAATAGATAAGTATTTCTTTCTGCCTTGAACAAGAATAGAATCCAAAAATAATTTAACATATAATTTTAACTGAGGAATCCACAAATACGATTACAATATTTATTTGAATTAAGTTTTTCCAATCAAAAACATTAATTTACAATGGTTTCTAGCGACACTTCAGCTCTTGCATGACCACAACATCAAATCCTTCACAGAGCTGTTCACATGAAGTTCTTATTGGAAAAGTGACAGTTCAGTGGAGGATCTCAAATAAGATTCTTGTTTTGTTCGATGGCACAATTTGAGTACTGCAGCAATTTAATTTCAGCCAGATAATACAGAACACCAGTTCCTCAACACATTATAGGACACACATTATAAGTAGAATTTTCCTTCTTTCTTCCACCTGCTCTCTGTATTCTGCGCTCCTACTATGGTCGGGATGACGAGCCGTTTTGTATGGGTTAGTGCGCCCGTTTTCATTGATTGCTTACAGAGAAGTTGGAAGTACTTACGGAAAAGTTTTTATCATTTAATAATGAACAGTCAAATGCTGCAACCAAGTGCCAATATCTTGAACTAGATTTTAAAGGAAAATACCACAACCGGGGCCTAGTGAATTTTGATTCGGTGAGCAGGCTTAGTTTGTAAATTAATCGGTGCAAGAAACAGTATTGAAATAGGGCAATGGAGAGTCTTCTTGCAGTACCTTTTCAAACTATCAAAAAAACCGCGAGTTTCACAGTGTACGGAATCGGCCGTATGCCCAATGTTTTCGCAACCGAAGCAGAGTCAAGGTAAAGTGTACGACAACGACGACCAGTGTGTTTACCTTGAAGTTTGCCTTGGAAATTAAAATAAGAGTCTATCTATCGCCGAAGCCCGAGTTGTGGGTGGATTTATCGAAATATTTACGTATCCTGTCTAGTAGCAACCGTGTGAAGTAAGAGGTCATAAGCGAGCTTATTTTTCTCATTGATTCTGTTTGCTGCAACCAATACCGTGCTAAAATGAATTTTGATTAGGCGTGCAGGCTTAGTCTGTAAACTTATCGGTGCAAGAAGAGCGTTTTAGACGCAGATATCATGTTACAACCGGAAGGTTTCCGTCACTTTGGCGATGGCCGGCGTGATGTGAACGAGTGCCGACTGCAGCAGTGCGAGTCCAGCAGAACTTGGCCGGGATCTAGGACATCGAGGGGAGCTGGTTTGCAAAGCAACAAACAATTTATATCTACCAAATTTTGAAGACAGTATCTAATATTCGGTTTTATTTTGTCTATTTGTTTATTTTGGCTATTTTGTTTTGTTTTGGTTTCCGTTATGCTTGTCTCTTTTCAGTCATATTGGAGCGGTCCATTGCCCTTGGCAGATAGTGCAACATACTTTCAGCTTATCGTTAACCAAAACGAACCCTGCTGTTAACCTTTCCCCAACTATCCAACATCCCAGTGATTTCTCGTGGAAGTGCAGAGGATTTCTCGGCTTCCTTCAAAGCGAGTATCATGTCAACACGTTCCTTCCCATTCCCTACTTGACCAGCATTCGGGCACGGCCGGCGCCGGTATTGCTTTATAATGGGTCACCAGTTTTTACACATTGAAGATGTATGTTAATCCCAAACATCATCTGTTGGTTCTTTGTGTAAAAACAGCTGATCTGGCAATAACGGAGTAGCATCCGTGGGCGGTCAATCATGCTCATGCTCATAAACCGCCATCTTGAATATCAAAATGGCGTTAGACATCGATTATACGCCGTTCCCGACCCAAAAAAATCCATTTTGCAGGGTTATTCCCAGTTATTCTAGAACCGGAAGCCACCATCTTGTATTCCAAAATAGCATAAGATATTGACTAACGGCCTCCAGTTGGCCACCTGCACAACTTTGTCCAACACAGAATCTTCCTAGATGGTCAGGGCCTCGAGTTACAGGTTGTACAAGATATTCATTTGTACAATAGCGCCATGTAACAGGCCAATTTCGGACTACATTGCACCAACCGAAGGGCCTTGACCTACTGTACTTATACCTATATGCTCAAAACAGTAACTTTCCATATGGTTAGGATCTCAAGTTTTTCCATGGTGAAACCAATTAATACAAACCTTTTGCATGCCAGCTGGGGTGCCACCACCCACTTTCAAACAGAAGAGCAATTTTAAAACGTGTGAAATCATTCTACAATATTGAGCAGCATGTCAAAATTGAATAACTTTCTTATTTTGAGCGCTACTTAAGCACGGTTTGTTTCAAATGCTTCATAAGAGAGTGCCACGTGTTTTAAAGGTGCCTCCTTTTTAGCTCAACGTTAAAGTACCAATTTTGAATAAAAGCTGAAAATACTACTTTCCCCATACTGAAAAAGTAAAAGGTCCATACGAAATTTCAAGTCGATAGCCGCCAAGCGAAACGATTTTTCAACAATCTGAAGCTTTTTAGTGATGGTTTTTAGAACATTTCCAACCACAATTTACTATGCAAATTAGTAAATTCGATTTTTTTTTATCTAAATCTAAAGCTTGCTTCAACTTTTTTTTTAATACGGGAAATGGCTCTAATGTGAGTCTATGGATCAAGAATTGGGCCTATGGATTTAAATTGTCTGTCCTATGTACATTTTTGATTTTCGGCATAGAAGCAATAAGAAAAAATATTTTTCTTTTCTTAGCATAAGCTCAAATCTAGATGCATGACCCCTAGTTAGAGCCAGTTTCCCCATACCGCTGCAGAATTTTTCTAAACATAATTGGCAATACCACGCTTGCATTTCTGATAACCGTATAACCCGTTCAATTGATTTATTAGGAGGGTGTCTAATCCCAAGACTAATGCTGAGTGTGCCTCGTGAGTAATTAGGATTCAGTTGCAAGTTCAATCCATATCAAGTGCAAATAATCCCACCTCTCCGAACAGGTATTTAACGTTGTCAAGCAACCTGAAGTACGATTAAGCACGCAGGATTTATCACTGAGTTTTCTATCAATCTAAACCTTATAGTGACGCTGCCAAACTAAATTATCTTATCTATTTACCATCTCTCTTTCCTCACTGCAGACTTATCCAAAAGGTGCAGCCCCAGGGCATCTCGTTATCAGTTCGGCAGCAGCTTCCGTACTAGAAACACGTTTCCCCGCAGTATCATTATCGTCTCGTCCCAAATCCTCTACCGCCGCCACTATGGTCGATCCCGTCGCGCTCGGTCTCACGGAAGAAGATGTCGAGCTGATTGTCAAGCGTTATCTACAAGAGAAGCGTGATAAGTACAACGCGAAGTTCCGAGTGCTCTCGTATCATGTGAAGCGATTAAGCGAAGAGCCTATTGGCTATCTTGGTGATCATTACTTCTTGAATGTGGTGTTGCGGGAAAAAATGGTGCATTATTCGGCAGAAGAAGAAGAATACGCGGAGGAAGAATATCTAAGTTTCTTTTTGAAGATTTTACCAGAGCAGGTGCCAAAATTAGCGGACTACGTACGGGAAATGGGCTGTTTTAAAAAGGAAATTCAACTCTACACCCACTTGATACCACGACTGCAGGACGTTACGATAGGAACGAAACCATTCGCTCCGAGGGCATACTTAACTAAAGATGAAAAACTCCTTGTGTTCGAGAACCTCAAGGCCGAGGGTTATCGAATGTTGGAGAACAATAAGAGTTTGTTGGATTTTGCACATCTAGAAGTAGCACTGAAAACCGTTGCCAAGTTGCATGCTGCTTCTCTCGTGTTGGAAGAGCGCACCAAACAGCCAATCATGAAACTCTATTCAGGTCATCTCAACGAGAATGTTTACATAGATGACGTTAATTACGTCCGCAAAACGAATCTGGACAATGCAATCAAAGCACTGTGTGAGCTGATAAAACGTATTGATAAGTACAAGAATTCCGATAAACTAGATTTTATTCTGGAAAAGTTCCCAGAAGTGATAAGGAAAATTTACGACTTTGCCCGACCTTCAACAGAGTACAGGAATGTTTTCAACCATGGTGATTTGTGGAACAATAATCTTATGTTCAAATATGAAGAACCGGAGAAAGCCACACCGAACTGCGATCCAGGTAACTGCGATCCATCCTCATAACTAACCACTCACACCGCTTAAAACTAACCCCGCTTTTTTCTAGTGCCTGTCAGTGCAGTCCTCGTCGACTATCAGTTTTCTCGTCTAGCTCCACCGGCGTACGATGTGATGTCGCTTATCATGATATCAACGCTTAGTTCCTTCCGCAATAAACACCTTGAGGCTTGGAAAAATATTTACTACGACGAGTTAGGCTCTCTTCTAGCAGAATTCGACTCCATTGACGTGGAGGATCTGTTGCCACGGGCAGTATTCTTGGAATCGTGCCGTGAGTATCATCTGGCGGGGTTGATTGAAAGCTGCATGTACTTTCATTGGCCTCCGACGCCGGATTGCTACGAGATAGTGAACGGTGCCGATTGGTTCGACGAGTCGCGAAAGCCGGCGGTTTTCGTCCAGGCCAGTCTGAACGGGTTCGAACGGAACGAGGACTATCGGCATCGGATAAGTGATATGATCATGCAAATCGTCGATGGGTACGTGTTGGATTGAATAGGATAATCAAAATAGGGGAAAATATATGTAGAATAAATTCGATTGTGATTGGCTGTTCTGAGACAAATGAGACTTACAAAAATGTTGATTGTTGTTTCTCTGATAGTTTTAGGCTTCGTCAAAGTGTATCAGCATGCCGCGAATTTTTGACCACCCCTGAAAAAAAAAAAATAATTTGTGTCGCATCCAACCATTTTTTTTTTATATTGCCTTGCGATGAATAGGATATGAAATTTGAGGCTAGTCGGGTTATCCAGTCATAATGTAGTATTCGTAAAGAACTGTGCTGACAACGAACATATCTATAAAGTTGATTCTATGCATATATGAATTAAGAACTCATTTGGAGTTTCGGGGTTTTTAAAAAAAGGTGAACACTGAACTACACTATGTGAAGGTAAGACTAATAATAATTTTATTGAATGATCGAAATTGGTTGAAACCTACCAATGTCCCTAAAAGTCCTAACACTGCAATTCTCAGCTCAGGTGGTCGGGTTCGTAGTCCAAGTCGATGTCGCATGTTGTTGTCCTACTGTTGTCATGT
This sequence comes from Aedes koreicus, assembly GCA_024533555.2. NCBI lineage: Eukaryota > Metazoa > Arthropoda > Insecta > Diptera > Culicidae > Aedes > Aedes koreicus. The sequence continues at coordinate 2,238 of JAHHFK020003854.1, read as the reverse complement.
GCTGCGTCGGCTGTCCTGGGTGCGTTGGCTTGTTATTATCCGGTGGCCTCGATGGGCTCGGTGTCGAATGTGCTTACGGTTGCACGTTGGTTATTATGTTGATGAGCTGTTCTTTGGTGACGGGTGATGATGTGTTGGAAAGTTGAATGGCCCTCGTGTTAACTGCTTCCCCCTCAAGATTGGATCGTCCCGATCCAATTCCGCCATGGCTTATGTCTTCTAATGTGGATGATGTCCGCTTTTCTACGTTGACTGTCAGATTTGTTCGGTCGGCTGATGTTGTCTTTTTAAACCAGTTGTAGACTACCAAGCATAGGCCTAAAATGATACAAGTGGAAGATAACCCCAAACTTGTGGCTGTTTGGAGCGTATGCTGCTGTTTTATTAACTGAATCTGCTCCCGATTCTTGATGTGCAATTTTTCCAATCCTTGAAGATCTGTTTCCGATGTGAACACGGTTTGTTCAATTTTGACTCCATCCAGAGGTATAACTGTTGGGAAGATGTGTGCCGAAAATGTTGTGGTGGTGAAGTTTCTTTGATCAATCTTTATGGTACAATTCGAGAAAAATATCAAGAATGTGCCTGATAACTTCCTGTCGTTATTTAAGCAATTTGTGGATAACGTGACTGTTGAATTTTTCACGACGACGTAGTTGTCTGTCAGTCGTTTTATATTTGTTAGGTTCCGGTAGTTTGTAAATGAACATTTTCCGGGTAGTCCTCTTATGATTTTTGAGAAACAACTGTCGTCTGAGACGTCTTGGAGCTTATCTTCGTCGCAGAGAGTTTTCTCTCCGATGTATTGACAGCTTTCCTTGAGAAAATACGTTAGATTTCCGTATATTACTGCTTGATGCCATGGTAGCTTAACGATCTGACCATCGATGGGAAGCGGTTCCAGGAGTAGACTGCTGAAGGTATATGGTGAGATTTGTGGAACGCCGATTATGAAGTATAGAACTGAACCTTTGAAGAGTGCTCGAATATCCAAAAAATCGTAGACCTGATCAGTGCTGAGAACTGTAATTCCCTGTTCTTCTAGTCTATCCAAAATAAACTTGAGTTCCTCTGACTCTAAGAAATTCTTTGAAATGATATTAATTCTAGCTAGCTGGATTACTTCGAAAATTGAGTCAAGATGTTTTTGTAAAAGATCCATATGGAATGAAATTTTAAAAGCTTGTCTTATTGCTGTAAAATTTTGATTGATTAGCTTGTTTATAATTAAAGATTGCCTAGCTGTAATTATTTGTTGTTTAATTATTCTTTGTTCTGCATTCACTGTATCAATGATCTTATTAATCCTATTTTCCAAATGTTGGTTAAGTTTGACCTGTATATTATTTTGCCTGGTGAGATCCAGATTCCTATCTTTTAAATCTTTAATGTCATTATTAATTTGGATTAAGTCATTCTCATCCAAATTTCCGGTAATTACTTTGATGGTTGAGCCCAATAAATTAAAAGCTCCTCTTTTTTGCCTTGTATGTTTGATTGGTAAAAGTCTTCTGTATAAATTCCAAACTTCATTGAGCTTCGCGTTTAGCATAGATGTCAAGTCCGTGAAATCTTCGAAAATTTTGAGTCCATCGATAGCAAGTTCGATGTTATCTAAAAGTGGTCTGTATTTAGTTAAGTCGATAGCGTGGTATATTCGATGTCTGCCCGTCTTAAGAATTGTGTTTCCTGTCTGTAGCGTCAAGAGTCCTGGATTTCGCGTCAAATCGAAAAGTTGTATTGTCTGTGATGCGGTCATCACAATAGTCAATGTCATGGTCAGGGTCACTGGTTGAATCCACATCTGAAATTAAATGTGACAAAATTTTGGGTGGATTCATTTTCTCCGAATATTATCTTTATGGATTTCCCTATCAAAGTTGTCGAGGAAGGTTCTCCCGTGGTCTTCGACTACTTTGATTGGTTGGTATTTCTCCCGACCCTTATTCCTAATTCCTTGTATTTTGTTGTAAACAGTGTCCTCCGGTGTGAGGACTGGTGGGTCCTCCCTTGTTTTATTATGATATCCCAAATTTTTATTTTTTGAATTGTTGGGGTTTTGGTTACTTTTTCGGAAAAATTATTTCTATTTTCTAAAATTTTTCCCATATCCAAAGGCCTTTCCTCTCCATCCCGTAGAGCATAAAAAATTTCTCTGGGTTTAAATTTTGTTGCCGAATGTACCGTGTTATTATAGCACGTAGACGCAATTCTAAATATTTCCTTATCAGTCATATC